>VZQC01008874.1:178583-433831 GCA_009823505.1 Rhizomys pruinosus
TTCCTTGCTTCTCACAAGAGGTGAGTTAGGTGAGTCAAATGGATCTATCTTCATAATTAGTTCAAATAGTCTGCACCAAGGATTATCACTCCTCTTCATGCCACCAGGAGAGCCTTCAGTAACTCTAGGCTTCATTGGGTTGGAGAGCTGGCTCCAAAGGCTACCAAGCCCACTAAAGAAATTCATCCTTTCAATTCTGTTTCTCTAGAACCACTTCTGGTACCAAAATCTGTATTAGTCAGGGTTCTCTAAAGAAACAGAAACAACAGGATGAATATATAACTATATACAATTTATTGATTTGCTCTCATGACAGAGCTCAACAGTAGCGCCGAACTGGAGAGACCAGGAATCCAGGGAACTGCTCGGTCCGCAAGGCTGGATGTCTCAGCAGTCCCAGTCTAGTGCTGAAGGCCTGAATGGATTCCAGGAGATCTGCCAGTCTCAGTACATGCTGGGATCCGAAAGGTTGATCACAGCAGCAAGACAAACTCACCAGATGAGAGAAGCAAGCCGCAGGAGGAAAAGGGACCAGCTGCTTCTGCCATGGCCTTTTATACTGTCTGCTGGCAGAAGGCAATGCCCACATTTGGGGTGGGCCATCCGGGTTGAGGCGGTCCAATCAGAAGACCCTTTTTCTCCCATTTGTTCCTTAGTCCAGTCAAATTGACACCCAGGATTAACCAACACAGAGGCTATCGTTCAGGTTCTTACCTACCCAGGAGAACCTGCAGAACAGAAAGGGAAGAGTGAGCTATATCTTCCAATATATAACCAAAATTGAAAGCCTCAAACCTAGACAAGTCAACACTCCAAAAACAAGGAGAAAACAATGAAGGCATCTGAAAGAAAGTAATCTTTCAAAACAGTGAAGAAGCATTTGAGATTTGCAAAAGAATACAAACAAAAACAAACCCAAATGCCAAAAGCACAACATAAGAATAATATGGGAAAAGCACAGAATAATTCCACACTAAACTCTACCAAACTTATAAAAGATTCCTACAATGAGATCTCCCTAGAGGTAACCCAGTACACAAATCTTAGGAGTACATTTGGAGATATATAAAAAAAAAATCATAGATTTTAAGGAACAAATCAGAGAACTGAGGGGAGAGAATGAAAAACTCAGGAAGGACCTAAAGGGAGAGAATTACAAACTTTGGAAAGAGCTAAAAGGAGAAAATGGCAAACTGTGGAAAGAAATAGAGGGAGAGAATGACAAACTCTGGAAGGAAGTGGAAACACTGAAAAGATCCCATGCTGAAATAAAAATGGAAGCAAACCAGTGAAGCAAGGAGCTACAGGGAAAGATTGAGAAGCTCCAAGAAGAAGTGGAAATACTAAAGAAATCCAAGGATGAAATGAAAAAGGAAATTGAACACTCATCCAATCAAGAGGAAAGAATGGGAAAAAGCCTCAGAAGCAGAATGGAGGAAGCAGAAAAAAAGAATATCAGACCTGGAAGATAACACAGAACAACTAAAAAACTCAAGTAAAGATTATGAAAAATTTAAAAATACACAAGAGTGGAACAACCAGGAAATGTGGGACACTATGAAAAGATCAAACCTCCACATTACAGAGATAGAGGAAGGAGAAGAATCCCAAGAGAATGGTATTGATCAGATCTTCAACAGAATAATAGATGAAAATTTTCCCAAACTAAGAAAAGACAGGCCCATACAAATACAAGAAGCATGTAGAACAACAAATAGAGTCAAGATCAGAAAAGAAACTCCCCATTCCATATCATAGTTAAAATGCTAGATGCCCAAAATAAAGACAAAATTCTGAAAGCCACAAGAGAAAACAACAAGTTACATATAAGTGGAAACCTATCAGAACAATAGCTGCCTTTTCAGTGCAAACTATGAAAGCAAGAAGAAAGTGGACCAAAGCATTCCCATTACTAAATGAATGCCAACCCAGGTTACTATACCCAGCAAAAATATCCATCCTAGTCGAAGGAGAAAGAAAAATCTTTTTTTTTTTCATTTTTTATTTATTTTGTATTTGTATGAATGTACTGTCTGCATGCAGGTTTGTGCACCCATGTCGTGCAATGCTGCGGAGGTCAGAAGAGGGTGTCAGATTCCCCTGGAACTGGAGTTAAAGATGGTTCTCAGCCACCATGTGGGTGCTGAGGATGGAACCTGGGTCTTCTGCAAGAGCAGTTGGCGCTCTTAACCACTAGGCTCTCTCCTGCCCCAGGAGAAAGAAAAATCTTACATGAAATAAACAAGATGATAGAATATATGTCTGGGGACTGGAGAGATAGCCTAGTGGTTAAGAGCACCAACTGCTCTTGCAGAGGACCAGGGTTCAATCTCCAGCACCCACATGGTGACTGAGAACCATCCTTAATTCCAATTCCATGAGAACTCCAGTTGCAGGGGAATCCGACATCCACGGCTTTGCATGACATGGGTGCGCAAACCTACATGCAGACAGTACATTCATACACATAAATAAATAAATAAAATTAAAAAAAAGAATATATGTCTGGAAAACTAACCCGTCAGAGAATACTTAAAGCAATTCAAAGGACAGAGGAGAGGAGCAACTATCCCCAGGCACCTAGAAATTAATAAAAGCATAATTGTGGAAGTAGAAACCTAGACCAAAAATGCAAATGGATAATAAGGTCAAAGGAAGTAAAATACATCTCTCAATTATAACCTTAAATATAAATGGACTAAACTTCCCAATCAAAAGACATAGACTGAGTGATTGGATTAGGAAACAGAACCCATCCATATGTTGTCTACGAGAAACTCATCTCACCCTCAAGGATTGGCACCAACTTAAAGTGAAAGGACAGAAAAAAAGTATTCCAGGCAAATGGTACCAAAAAGAAAGCAGGAGTTGCCATTTTAATATCAGACAAAATAGACTTCAAACTGAAAGTAATCAGAAGAGACAAAGAGGGCCATTACATCCTCATCAAAGGGAAAATTAATCATGAAGATTTCACAGTCGTGAATATATATGCACCAAACTCTGGTGCACCAAACTTTATAAACGCAATTCTGCAGGGCCTCAAGGCACAGATTAACCCCAGCACACTCATAGTGGAGGACTTCAATATCCCACTGAGCCCTTTGGACAGGTCAACTGGAAAAAGAATAAACAGAGAGATATCTGAACTGAATAATACACCAAAAGGACCTCACAGACATTTACTGAATATTCCACCCAAGCACCAGATAATACACTTTCTACACAGAACCCCACAGAACATTCTCCAAAATTGACCACATACTTGGACACAGAAAAAAATCTCAACAAATACAAAAAGACTGAAATTATTTCATGCATTCTATCAGACCATGGTACAATAAAGCTCAATATCAACACCAGGATAAGCCCAACTATCTACAGGAACATATGGAGACTAAACAACACACTACTAAATAATGAATGGGGAAAGAAAGAAAGAAAGAAAGAAAGAAAGAAAGAAAGAAAGAAAGAAAGAAAGAAAGAAAGAAAGAAAGAAAGAAAGGAAGGCAGGCCTTGCCTTTCTGGAACTGAATGACAATGAAAATACAACAAAACAAAACCTATGGAATATTTTAAAAGCAGTCCTAAGAGGTAAGTTTATAGCCCTGGGTGCCTACATTAAAAAAAGCAACAGAAGGAGCACAAATAAACAAGCTAAGACTGCAGCTAAAAACACTTGAAAGGCAACAATAAATGAACCCTAAATGCAACAGACAGGAAGAAATAACAAAAATCAGAGCAGAAATCAACGAAATAGAAACCAAGTAAACAATACAAAAAAATTAACAAATCCAAAATTTAGTTCTCTGAAAGAATAAACAAGACAGACAGAACTCTAGGCCAGTTAACCAATAGAAAGAAAGAGCAACTCCAAATCAATGGAATTCGTGATGAAAGGATAAATATCACAACAGACAATGAAAAGATCCAGACAATTATACAGGAATACTTCAAAAAACCTATACATTACTAATTTGAAAACCTAAAATAAATGGATGAATATCTGAAATCCTGGGAATCACCAAAGCTTAACCAAGAAGAGATTGACAGCTTAAACAGACCCACAATATAGGAAGAAACTGAAAATTTGATTAGAAACCTCCCAACTAAAAAAAGCCCAGGACCAGGTGGTTTCATGGCAGAGTTCTATAAAAATTTTAAAGAGCATTTACAGCCATTATTATGCAAACTGTTCAGAAGGATACAAGCAAACGGAAACCTCTCAAATTCCTTCTATGAAGCCAGCATCACTCTAATCCCAAAACGATGCAACAATACAACCAAAAAAGAAAACTATAAACCCATCACATTAATGACACAGATGCAATATGCAAAAATTCTCAACAAAATACTTGCAAACAGCATACAGACCAACGTCAAAAAGATTATCCATCATGACCAAGTTGGATTAATACCAGAGATGCAGGGATAGCTTGACATATGAAAATCAATAAATATCATAAAACATATAAATGGACTGAAAGACAAAAAGCACACTATCATCTCAATTGATGCAGCAAAATCCAGCATCCCTTCATGCTTAAAGTCTTAGAGGGAATTGGACTGAATTCCTCAATGTAATCAAAGTTATATACAACAAACCCACAGGCAACATCATCCTAAATGGAAAAAAGTTAGAAGAATTCCTCTTAAAGGTAGGAACCCAGAAAGGCTGCCCCCTGTCACTATTCCTCTTCAAGATAGTGCTTGAAACACTTGCTAGGGCAGTAAGGCAAGAAAAGGAAATTAAAGGAGTACTAATTGGAAAAGAGGAAGAAGTCAAGCTATCTCTTTTTGCAGATGATATGATAGTTTACCTAAAGGATGCTAAAAACTCCACCAGAAAACTCCTAGAAACAACTGAGAGTCAGTAAAGTGGTGGGATACAAAATTAACTTAGAAAAACCAGTAGTCTTTCTTTACACCAACAACAAGCACCTTCAGGTGCTTCTTCAGAAGGAATACAAGGAGACTTTCCAATCACAATAGCCTCAAAAACAATAAAATACCTAGGAACAAACCTAACCAAAGACATAAAAGATCTCTACAACAAAAATTTTGAACCCCTGAAGAAGGAGACTGAAGACATCAGAAGATAGAAAGACCTCACTTGCTCATGTATTGGAAAAATTAATATAGTAAAAATGTCCATTCTACCCAACTTAATATTTAGATTCAATGCAATTCCAATTAAAATCCCCAAGAGTTTGTTCACAGGCTTGGAAAAAAAGCCTTAATTTCATATGGAAAAACAAAGGACCCTGAATAGCCAAAGCAACCCTGAATGAAAAGAGCAATGCAAGGGGTATCTCTATACCAGACTTCAAAATGTACTACAGGGCTATAGTCATAAAGACAACCTGGTACTGGCAGAAAAACAGACCTATAGACCAATGGAACAAAACTGAAGATCCAGCCACTTAATATTTGACAATGGGGCCAAAAAGACTCAATGGAGGAAAGACAGCACCTTCAGCAAATGGTGTTGGCAAAACTGAATCACCACTCATAGAAGAATAAAATTAAACCTGTACCTTTCACCCTGTACAGTAATCAACTACAAATGGATCAAAGACCTCATAGTGAAACCCAAAACTCTGAAGGTGATAGGAGAAAAAGTTGGCAGAAGTCTACAAGACAGGCATAGAAAAGACTTTCTAAATCAGACAACAGCTGCACAGGAAATAATATTGACAATTGACAAGTGGGACCTCATTAAACTCAAAGTTTCCATATAGCAAAAGAAACAATCAATGACGTAAAGAGAAAACCCACAGCATGGGAGAAAACCTTCACTGCTGATAAATCTCACAGAGCATTAACTTCCAGAATATATAAACTACTCAAAAAAACAAAGAAGAAAACACAAAAGATGGAGTAAAGAGCTGAACAGAGACTTCACAAGTGCAGAAGCATCCTAAAAAGTGTTTAACATTGCTAATAATTAAGGAAATGCAAATTAAATCCAATTTAAGATATCATCTCACTCTGATAAGGCTGTCTGGGATCAAGAAAACAAATGATAGCAAATGCTGGAGAGGTTATGAGGAAAGGGGAACACTCATCCACTGCTGGCAGGAATGTAAACTCGTGCAGCCACTATGGAAAGCAGTGTAGAGAACCCTTAAAAGACTTAAAATGAGCTTATCACCTGACCCAGTGGTAACTCCTGGGTATACCCCACAAGACTCATCCTACTACAGAGAAACATGCACAGCCATGTTTATTGTAGCTCTCTTCACAATAGCGAAGAGCTGGAACAAATCTAAGTTCCCCTCAACTGACGAGGGAATAGAGCAAATATGGTACATCTGCACAACGGAGTTCTATGCAGCAGTAAAGAAAGATGACATCATGAAATTTGCAGGTAAATGGATAGAACTAGAAGAAATTGTGTTCAGTGAAGTAACACAGTCCCAGGAAAACAAACAACAAATGGTATCCCTCATCTGTAGACGCTAGCACCAAGTACCTAGTTGTAAGGCAAACTGAGCGATGTTAATGATATATACCTTGTGATCTGAAAACAACTGTGCTCTTATAATGTGAATTCTGAGACAAGTTCTAGAATTAACCTATTTATTTTCAGACTTTGGAATTTTGGTATATGGGTGGAGGATATGTATGCACATCTTAGAGTAATATAAAATCAAAATTGAAAAATGTAAATCATGAAATATGATATAGAAACAACATATAGTTTGTTTCATATGACATAATTTTAGTATAGGTGTGATGTATTAGGCTGGTATAACAGCATTTCTGGATGTTTAATGATCATACTTAACACCCATAACAAATTGGCCAAGGGACCTAAGGGATAACTTTGTTCCTTGGCCTCAGAGGTCAACTAAGTCCCAGGGGACTATGCATGGTCACATCTCTTGAAATGTCCTGCAAATGTGAGTCACCAGTCTTCCTGTGCATGGAGGTTTTAGAGATCCACTAATGGGACTTCAGCCAGTACCCAGTCTATAAAGAGGAAAGTGCTCATGCTTCAAAAAGGGAAGCCTAGTCTAGCAAGACCTGACTTTGTCCTCGAGTGGATGGAACTGCTGATTGAAAAGCCAAAAGGAGCCAGGGGCTCCCCACCCCCACCAAAAAAAAAAAAACTTGAGTGACTTGTGAGGACCAGATCCTCAACTGACCTTGAGAGAATAAAACCTTGGTTAATATGAGCTAACTGTGTGGCCTTAAACATCCAAAAGGAAAGTATAACCAGAAATAAATAATCAGTAAGGTCTGTGAAATTGTACTTCAGGTATAAAACTTGAGATCTTAGTAAAAAGACAAAGAGCACAGTTGTTTTCCCTGTCTTACTGCCAAGTGCAGTTACCCTGTGACTGCCACTGCTTTTGCCATCCTTCAAAGACTTGAGACACAGCTTTTCATCCTTCCAATATGGACTAAAGGCTCAAGTCTCTCCAAGAATCTTCCAAGCCTTCAATCCCAGATGGGGACTTCTGAGACATCCAATTTGTAGAATGAGGAGCTACTGGGGTTTTAGCCTCTTCAAAGTTTAGACTGCCACTGCTGGACTACCCAGGCTGTATCATGGAGACCAGTACAGGAAGATCAAGACAGGATGCAGTGCTTACTGAACCTCATTCCACTTACCATGGGAAGGAAAGACCCCATTGTGGAGCACAAGGGCAGGATAGATGGTTGTTTGGGCTTGCCAAGGAGGAACCTTCAAACACTTCCTCAAGGAAAACATGAAGTCTTTCAGCCAAAAAAAAAAAAAAAAGAAAGAAAAGAAAGAAAAAAATCATAAGCTGAGTTTGCTAAAACCTAAGATGTCATAATCTTGATATGTGTGGCATGCATATATGCATATTCTGGAGTGATACAAATTGGAACAACAACAACAACAAAAGACTGGGCCAAAGAACTGACTGAAACAGTAAACTTCTGCTTAAAAACGGTAAACTTCTGCATCAAAATTAAAAAAAAAAAAAAAAGACAGAAAAAGACATATATGGCAGAATGCATGATGTATGAGCTTTGGTGGCATGGGGTGGGGGGCAAGGAAGAATGAATGGGTTGAAATTTTATTGAGAACTCTTGTATGAAATGCATGAAACTTCAATAAAAATTGGCTTTGTTAGAAAAAATTCCCCTCCCCATCCACCAATAACACCCCAAACTAATGACCAGATCTTCAACACGAGTCTTGGGGAGTGGGAGCAATCCATATACAAATCATTGCAGAATCTAAAAATATTATGAAATTGCTATTATTTGTTCTCTTTTTATCCCAATCAATATTCCATATACTATAAAAGCAAAAGCTATAAAATTGTAACTAAATTTTATATCCATAACATCCATCAAAATAACTTTCATAGAATAGACAGTTCACTGTTTCTGAATCGATGCATAATCTAAGTGTGTAAAATTAGATTTACTTTTTCTACATAGTATAATAAATGATTGACTTTATCACTCCATTCTAAATTTCTCTTGGCAAGTTAATCCTTTATGCATAATAAAGCAATGATGAAGAGATGCTAATAAATATTTCTGTTATTCTGATTGTCACTTCTGCTTTTTCTCCATTGTCATCTTTTTTTTTTTTTTTTTTTTTAATTTTTTATTTATTTCTGTATGTGTATCAATGTACTGTCTGCATGCAGGTTTGTGCACCCGTGTCGTGCAATGCCGCGGAGGTCAGAAGAGAGTCTCGGATTCCCCTGGAGCTGGAGTTTCTCCTGGAATTGGAGTTTCAGACGGCTCTCGGCTGCCATGTGGGTGCTGGGGATCGAACCCGGGTCCTCTGTAAGAGCGGTCGGCGCTCTTAACGCTAGGCCATCTCTCCAGCCCCATTGTCATCTTTTAACTGTTATTGTTGACAGTATAAACTCTAACTACTGCTCTTATTATTTTCTTCTTTGAACATGAGCAAATATATACTAACACAGATACAACACAATGTTAGATGATATAAAGGCTCAAAAGCAAATGAGGAACAGTTGCCAATCATCCCCCAAAATTACCAGTGAATTCCAGATGCCTTCTGAGCCCATAATACAAACGAGTGGAAAAGAGTGAAAAAATACAGCTTTCTATCCATTTTGTAGTGAGTCAAATACTAAAGTGCTGTCGGTACAATATAAAGCATGAGGAAAGAGGAAAACAAAAAGGATAAACAGAAGAAAAAAAAAAAGGTGATGGGNCATCAGAAAACTGACTGAAATGGTGAATCAGGAGGGGTGGGAGGGGCCGGAGAGGGACACGGGTCTATATTCGATTAATGTATATTTAATTGATGTGAGTTCAACAAGTATTCAATTTTGCCCAGACTCTGCCTACAGGTTACATGGTGTTTTAGGACTTAGTAAAAGTAAATATGTGTAGATTAAACAACATTGGTTTAAAGGTTCTGATAAAAACATTAATGCACCTTAGTTAATTGGAAATATAAATTGTTGTAGCCCACATTTGTTTTACTTAAAATCTGTATAACAATAACTTTGGGTTTGGCACATACAAATGTTCTCTATAATTTTTCTGCTGTACAGTATCATCTTGCATCATTCTCTTTTACCTGTAGCATGATTTAACTTAAGAAATTAAGTTTGCTTCCCAAGTTAATGACATATAGTCACCCAAAACAGCTTGGGTGAATTTGATGAAATCTGTGCCTTGATTCATTCCTATAGGTACGTGTACTACAACTGCCTTTTTAAGCTGGAAACTTTTTTTTTTAATTTTTTATTTATTTCTGTATGTGTATCAATGTACTGTCTGCATGCAGGTTTGTGCACCCGTGTCGTGCAATGCCGCGGAGGTCAGAAGAGAGTCTCGGATTCCCCTGGAGCTGGAGTTCTCCTGGAATTGGAGTTTCAGACGGCTCTCGGCTGCCATGTGGGTGCTGGGGATCGAACCCGGGTCCTCTGTAAGAGCGGTCGGCGCTCTTAACCGCTAGGCCATCTCTCCAGCCCCATTGTCATCTTTTTAACTGTTATTGTTGACAGTATAAACTCTAACTACTGCTCTTATTATTTTTCTTCTTTGAACATGAGCAAATATATACTAACACAGATACAACACAATGTTAGATGATATAAAGGCTCAAAAGCAAATGAGGAACAGTTGCCAATCATCCCCCAAAATTACCAGTGAATTCCAGATGCCTTCTGAGCCCATAATACAAACGAGTGGAAAAGAGTGAAAAAATACAGCTTTCTATCCATTTTGTAGTGAGTCAAATACTAAAGTGCTGTCGGTACAATATAAAGCATGAGGAAAGAGGAAAACAAAAAGGATAAACAACAGCAAGAGAAAATAAAAAGGTGATGGGATGAAGAGGTACAAACAGAAATGCAAAAAGCTAGAAACAAATATGAAGACTGAACCAAATGTTTAATGATCAGCAGCATCCTTGAAATCACATCTTACAACAGCCAATCATTTCTAAAATAGTAATCTAAAAATATCCTTTTTTCCCCAAAATTACCTACCTTTCTCTATAGCTTCAGAGATCTGCACTTATGTCAGGATACACAAGAGAGCTGATTCCTTAGAGTCACAACAGCGCTAAGCTGCTGTTGCCTTTGCTATTATCAATTTTGCTGTTTTTATTATTGAGGGTAGCCTGCACCTGACTGTCCTTATCTATAAGTGTAAAAAATAAAATTTCTAGAATTCCTAATTTACATTGATTTTGGAGAAAGCAAGCATGATAATATATTTTGCAAGTATGACAAATGTGCTCTGGGCTAGAGGTAAATAAAGAGGGGAAAACTGAGAGGTTACAAATCAAGAAAATATTTTCTATGGGAAAAAGTGTCATAAAGTCTGTGTATAAAAACTCTTTCTTGATTATTGTTAACCTTAGAACTTGCTCTTTTCTTCTCCTAATGTTATAAATTTTGTCCATGGCACAACAGTGATCAGAGAATTCACAAACCAGAGATTTAGACTTCCACAATATGTGGAAAATCATTCCTATGATAATGGGTTACATGCATACCTCAAGAGGGCAATTCTGCTAATGCACGTCTGCTCACAGGAGTCATCAGAACTAAGAAGGCATGTGTCTAGCTCTAGATTAAACTAGGACTGATGGAACAATACCACACTGCTGCTATGGGTGCACAGACACATGGATCCCATGTGCTAAATAATTAAGCTAAAGTTCATATTCCTGATACATGTACTAAAATTTGACAAAAATAAGGTACAGTATGATGTGAAGAAGAGGATCATAGATGGACAGAACAAAATCAGGACTGAGCACACATTAGAGCCAGTTCTGGTCCACTCAACAGTCATAACTGTGTTACATAGTGTGTGTGTGTGTGTGTGTGTGTGTGTGTGTGTGTGCGCGCACATGGTGTGATGTGTGCATGCATTTGTTTGTTTATGAGGTTGGTATATGTATATATGTGCACATATGTGTATGAGTGTTATATATACCTTTATATGTGTATTTAAAATAGACAACTGACAATAATAAGGTAATTTATAAGTAAAAATTAACAGACCTTATTTTACTGGTTAAGCTCAGTAATTTGATTGTAAGGTTGCCTTTAGACTTCTATTCAAGGGGGCTGGAGAGATTTCTCAGTGGTTACGAGCACTTGCTGTTTTTCTAGTGGAATAGAGTTCAGTTCCCAGCACCCCCATTGTATGGCTCATAACTGTCTGGATCTGACACATGCTTCTAGCCTCCAAGGGTACCAGCCCACACATGTGCAAGTACACACACCCCACACAAATAAAAGAATCATAAATCTTTTTAACAGATTCCTCTATGAGATCTTTTGGGTTTCTTGTCTTAATATATAGAACTGACACTTAAAATGATAAATAGAATTAACCCGTCATTTGCCATGGTAGATGGTAAAACTATCTGAATAACTTCAGGGGTAGAAGGAAGTGATGAAAGATACTGAAGAATATCAGGAAAGCAGTCTTTTGCTAATCAGTTTGTACATGTAGTCATCCACTACCTTATTTATGTTATTGGGGAAGAACTGGACCACATAAACGTGGCATCCACACATACTGTTTGCTACCTTCTGGCTGTGTCCTCACATGACTACAAGATGGAGTGCAAACAAGCTCTTGGTGTCTCTTTTTAAAGTCATTGCTTCAATGCCATGAGAGCCCTCAGGCTATCATCCAAACCTAATTATCCCTCAGAGGTTTGACACCTGAACAGCATCCCAGGTCTTCAGAATATAAACTTTAAGAGAACATTAGTCAATAATCATATTGACAGGGCCCCCATCCAAACCTAATTTGGCCATATAGAAGTTATCATCATGTTAATTCATCTTCTACTTTAGCCATAAGAAGTCATAAGATCCCAAACTTTGCATCAAAGGAAGTCTTAAAAGTTAGCTCTCTTAGGCCAGGCATGGTCGTGCATGCCTTTAATCCTAGCACTCAGGAGGCAGAGGCAGGTGGATCTTTGTGAGTTCAAGGCCAGCCTGGTCTACAGAGTGAGTTCCAGGACAGCTGGGGCTACAGGGAGACCCTGTCTCAAAAAAAACCAAAAAAAAAAAAAAGTTAGCTCTCTCTATTGTGACTGCAATCATATTTCCTCAAAAATATTACCAAATTACAACATCACCATTTCCCCAAGTAAATGTAAACTTCAAAAGAATTAAGTGGGAGTTCTGGAAATTTTTAATTAGCAGTGATAATTAAGGCTTATCTTAAATAGTTCTTTTGGAGCAAAACAAAACTCAGTAAAATATGAATGAATATGGTTCAAAATGGAAATTAATTCGCTGTGCAATAGAAGCACCAAATGATTCTGTAGATGGAAACTAAGTGAACTGGAAATGAAGGAAAAATTGATTTGGGATTTGATTCTTCATGTGATGTTTCGTGTGTCTTATCAAGATCTCACCTTGTCAAGATCTCATACCCCAGAAATCCTAGCATACAGGGAAGGGTTGGAACTGAACTTTGTATTGTCTGTGCTATTAATTTCTCTCTAACCACAAGAAGCCATGGGCATCTGTTATCATTCTACTCATAAGCGCACTCTCTGCCTGCAATCATATTATCAGCCCAGAAGATTAAGGCTGTATCTCAACAAAGCATACCTTTCATTTATAAAGCTGAATTCACTACTCAGCTTTGCAGCAACTAAGAATAAACAATGACTACTCTTTTCAGGATTTTTTTTATTTTATGTTTTTTCTTCTCAGGAAAACAGAAACACTAAAAATTACAATAACAAAACAAAGCAACAAGAACAAAAAAATGTGGATTTCCATTTTTATTCTGGTGACATAAAGAATCAATCTGTGAGGCTTGGTATGTACATCTCTTTTTTCTCCTCTCTTTTCTTCTTTTCCTGCTCTTTCAAGGGCTACCAGAAGGATATGTGTTTACTGGCTAGTCCAGGAAGCCTTGAGTTCTCAGTTGAGAAAGAGTCTGGTTAATTTTTTTGTGTGTGGGGGGGGTCTCATCCCTAAACTGCCTAATCAATTTCTACCTCCTGTTTAGTTACGTTACTCTCTGAAAAGAGACACCCCAATTGCCAGAAGGGAATCAGGGCGCCAACCATTCTGGTACTGACTTCTTCCATGCTGAGAAGGGATGTTGGGTGTGGCAAATGGGTTATCCCCCATTCAGAGGGTCAATCTAAAAGATCCCCAAACACAACTATAGAGGGGAAAAAAAACCTTGATTGGTGCCTGGGAAAGTGAAATGAAGGCAGGAGTAGTTTGGTATGTGATCTAGCCAGGGGACCGTGAGAAGTAAGAACAATGTCCAGCTTAAAAGTCCACTAGAATTTCTTGACCAAGGGTTTTAAACCATCAATTTATTTTTTTTTTTTTTTAGGTTTCTCCTTTTCACTTGGCCATGATGTTTAGACACAGAATCTGCTTTTCAGACTTTTTAGTAGTCAGGATATGAGTTTCCACGTAGATAATTGCTAGAAAGAAAGAGGAAATTTTATTATTGAGCATTAATTATCAACAATAGTGGACTTGTCCTTTGGCTGTAGGTGACCCTACTCTGTTAATCAAGGCTAAGATCTAAGGATTTATGCCTGTTTAACATTATTTCATATAAATTTACACCCAATATGTGGAGGCACAATTTTTCAGGCTTTAAAAGAAATATATTGACTATTTATCTTTTAGTTATACTTTCTTTTTGGTGCTTAAGTCCACACAATTAGCCCAAATCAACCAAACTTTGTTTTCTCAGGGTCATTTGAGGTTATGGTCTTCAGGGGACACTTGGATTTTGGGGTGGTTTGGCTTGCCTGGCTCCTTCTGGCCATTCTTAACTGTAGAATGTTATGCACCTGCATATTGTGGTGGTTTGAATGAGAGTGTCCTCCCATAGGCTTTAAGTATTCAGACATTTTGTCTCCAGTTGGTGGCACTGTTCTTGGAGGTCTTAGAAGGTGTGGCTGTGCTGGAGGAAGTACGTCGTTGGGGGCGGGCTTAGTGAGTTTAACAAGCCTTGTGGTCTCCAGTCTCTCTCTCTGCTTCCTGTGCTCACTGTGAGATGTGACCCTCGGCTTGCTGCTCCAGCCCTGGCCACCATGCCTCCCACCACAATGGACTCTGATTCCCTGGAACCATCAATCGTGAGCTCAAATGAACTCTTCCTTTTATAAGTTCCCTTGGTCATGGTGGTTTTATCACAGCAACAGAAAAGTGACCAATACAGTTATTTGGTACTAGAGAGTGGGTTGTTGGCTGTGAAGAACCTGACCATGTGGATGTTTGGAGAAATGTGGAAGACTTTGGAACTTTGGGCTAGAAAAGCTGTTGACTACTGTAAGCAGAGCTTAAGGTGCCATTCTAGTAGAAGCCTGGAAGAAAGAATTGTGTAGTTCCAGAGGAAAATAAAGACTTAGGCAGCAACTGGAATATTCTGATAGTCTGGCAGCAGTTTGCCCACAGCCCAAATGCTTGCCTGATACTAAGTTGAAAAGCAATGGATTAATGTCTTTGGCAGAGGATATTTTAAGCCAGCCTAATGTAGAAATGGTGGTGTGGCTATTAATGGTGAATATTGTACAGATCTACAGTGAAGAAGAGCAGATGGGGCAGATAGAAATGCAGAATGTACAGATTGGATCTGAAAACTGCACTAGGAAGATTAAAGGTGGGACCATGGCATGTGAGGGAGAGGTTCCTTTTGATAAGGAGATAAAAGTGATTAAGGAGAGGCCAAGCTATTTACAAGTAAACATTGGAAAAAGTGAGATTAAAGTGATTAAGGAGAGGCCTAGCTATTTACAAGTAAACAATGGAAAAAGTGAGATTAAAGTGATTAAGGAGGGGCCTCGAGGTTTACAAGTAAACAACAGAAACAGTACCTTCAGGGCAAGACCATACCCAGCTAAGCCTCCAATTTTTGAAAGAAAAATACTGAAAGCGTTTTCTACTCCAACAAGTCCAGGGCAGAGAAAATTTGCAAATGTGGTTAAAGAGAGAGTCCATCCTGAACTTGCAGCCTAATTCAGCAATTACAGTCATGTGGTGCTGGCTTTAGAGGCAAGAAGGATGGACTGAAGGGCTTATCAGTTCTACCTCCGAGGTTTCAGAGAGCCACAGAGGCCAGGCAGAGTGCAGTGGGGGCGTCCCTGAATAAAGAAGGCCCTGATAGGCCATTGCATGAAGCTGTGAATGTGAAGCCTAGTTGGCAGCAGAGACCCCAAGAAGACATTCGAGATGCCAGAGCTGTGAGATATTTGCCAAGGAGAGCTGCATAGAGGGAGTGGTACCAGCCTAAGGAAGAGATTCATATTGCACTCACTCCTGGAAGAGCTGAACCATCTAAGCCCTTTGGAAATAAATTCCCAGAAGTCAAATCTGGAACTACCGGACTTGGTATTTGCCCTGCTGGTTTTCGGTCTTGTTTTGGTCCAGTATTTCCTCACTATGCCTCTATTCCTCCCTTTTGGAATGGGAATGTGTATTCAGTTCCACTGTATGTTGGGAGTATGTAAATAGAATTGAGACTCGTAAAGACTATGGAGACTTTTAAGGTTGGACTAAATGCATTTTGCATTTTATATGTTCAGGAGCCTATGGGGGCCAGGGAGTGGAATGTGGTGGTTTGAATGAGAGTGTCCTCCCCATAGGCTTTAAGTATTCAGACATTTTGTCTCTGGTTGGTGGCATTGTTCTTGGAGGTCTTAGGAGGTGTGGCGATGCTGGAGGAAGTACGTCATTGGGGGCAAGCTTAGTGAGTTTAACAAGCCTTGTGGTCTCCAGTCTCTCTCTCTGCTTCCTGTGCTCATTGTGAGATGTGACCCTCGGCTTGCTGCTCCAACCCCGGCCACCATGCCTCCTGCCACAATGGACTCTGATTCCCTGTAACTGTCAATAGTGAGCTCAAATAAACTCTTTCTTTTACATGTTCCCTTGCTCGTGGTGGTTTTATCACAGCAACAGAAAAGTGACTAATACACTGGCATACTTACCTCTTTGCCTGGTGAACAGGTCTAATCTCTTCTCAGAAGCTAACCATGGCAACAGCTGAGTCAGTGACTTGGGCCAATGATCAACAATGATCAACACCTGGCATGTTTGCAGAAAGGTGTAGAGAAATATAAATACATGTGAAGATCACAGAAAGAGAAGAGACTATATATATATATATATATATATATATATATATATCCCTATTTTCCTTGATTAACTGAGTCTGCAGGAGCTCGGAATCAGCCTGCTTTTCACCTGACTCCCGGTGTCTTGTGTGTTGACTTCACTGCCTACTCACCCCCATTTCTTGGCCATAACTCAGACTTCTCCAGCTGGACCAGAGGAGTTTACTCCCGTGGTCTGTGCCCCCCCACCCCCACCCCGCATTTGGGAGATGCTTGCCAGCATTTATAAAATGCCCCCCATGGTGTTATGAGATGCCCTTTCTGTGGTTCCAGTGAGTAGACCCCTTTTTGTTTTATGTGTTTATGGTTGCACGAGGGTGAGCATGCAGCCCCCTTTCCTTCCCTTTCAATTCATTTATCGTCCTTTTGTTCATTGCTAGGGAAGTATATACTGCTGTGAAGTGCTGTGCCAAATAGCACTGGCTGCCTCACCTCTTGGTTTGTCCCGGGGAGTCCACATAAGAGCTGATCCACTCAGGACTCAGAAACCGGCCCTCTGTATATAAAGAGATGCCACTCTGGAGACACTGTGGGGACATATGGCCAAGGGAGTAATGTCCCCTGAAAGTCCTCCACTAAGCACAAGACGCTTTTGGATCTGACACACACTCTTTGTCTGTCCTAGTTTGGTCCAAGCACTTGCCTGCCCACCCTCTTCCCTGTTGTCATGGGCAACTTCCTTGCCATAATTGTAAGCCTTTTTAAAGGTTCCTTGGCGGAGGACGATCTGCACTGTTACAAAAACACTGAAGGAAAACTGGCCCTCCCCTGTGTACTTGATTTCAAATAGAATGAAGAGCATTCCCTCCTGCTCCCGGCTCACAAAAACTACCTCCACCTGTCCCTACTAAATCAATGTACCCTCAGAGGGAGGCCCAGGAAGTTCTCTCCCATCCTCCTCCTTTTTCCTCAGCTCCCCCCTTACCTCAACCACCATCATACTTTGCATGCATTCCCTGTTAATGTGGGTGCCAACGCTGCCGCTCACCCTGGATCTCCACCCCCCTTTCTGACCTATCCCTTATTCATAAAGCAGCACAAGAAGCTGGCCACGATTCCCCTTATTTCGAACAGGTTCTCACCCAATGGACAATTAACCTTCAAATATATTATGATTGGTACACCCTGCTAAGGCAGTCCTTGACCCTGCAACATTCCTTCAATGGAAGGTGGTGTGTGATGACATGGCAGAAAGTCAGGCCCACACTAACATACATTATAACATCCCCCTAACTTTGGACATGGTTACTAGTTGTGGTAACTTTATTGATCCCATGAGCCAATCCCTTATTGGTATCCCTCAGTACTTTGACCAAATTTAAGACATGACCCTACAGAGCCTTAAGTCCTGCACTCCACAAAAGCCTGACTGCTATTTCTGCAATTTGGTTCAACATGCAGGATAACATTTTTCTGCTTTCTCATCAGGGTCACCATGGCTCTCAATTGCTCCACGCCCCCTGGCCCCTCTAGAGATGTCTTGATCAAAGAGCTCACCTAGGAAGGCATGAATTCTCACACCTGCACTGATCTTGCATCAGCACATAATAAAGACTTTCATAAATGGGTCATTGCCACCCATGACTTTAACCATGCCTCAGCTCCTTTTGGGGTGCTCATTGCCTCTTTACAAGCTTTTTCCCATAACCAACACAAACCTTCCAAGTTCCCTGTCTGTTGGGGATGTAGTAGGAAGGGTCACCTTATGCAATTTTTCCCCAAATCCTTTCACCAAACCCAAGATTCCCTGCCCCAAATGCAGAAAAGTCTTCCTTTGGGCCAAAGATTGTAAGTTGTCTCCTGTTACATCCAACAAACAGCCCTCAGCCCCATTAGTAAAACAGAGAACTCCCCACATCCTTTGGACCCTGCCCATTTTTAGTCAATCACCACAAATGACCAAATGACCATCAAGCTTGATTGTTCACCCATTAAGGGTATGGTGGACACTGGGGCTGATGTCACTATAATCAACTCCAATGAAGTACCTGGTTATCCACCTGGAGGTTCACATCCGGCCCACCTATTAAAGGTGTTGACAGCCAACAGTCCACCCAACAAACCGTGTGTGACACCATTTGGGAGGACTATCATGGTAATTCTGGCACCATTAAGCCTCTCATTGCTAACATACCCCATACCCTTTCTAGGAGGGACATTCTGTTCGGTATGGGTGCCACTCTTACAACCGACAATGGTGTCCTCTTCAAGGATATTATTGGTGAAGACAAGTGTGGATTTGGGGGGAGGAATAACTCCTTCTCTGCTCCAGACCACCACCCCCAATTCTAAGGGCCACTGCTCTCCTGACTCCTCCCCTCTAGTGGAGTGGGATACCACAGACCCTATCTGGGTTGAGCAGTGGCCTATCCTCAAACCTAAATTGTCCATTCTTAAATCCCTGGTAGATGAGCATCTTGCCCTAGGACATTTTTAACCCTCCCTTAGCCCCTATATTACCCCTGTCTTTGTCATTATAAAGAAATCTGGTAAATATAGACTCTTGCAAGACCTCAGACAAATAAATCTACATATGAAAAGCATGGTCTCCACTCAAGGGGGCCTTCCCCACCCCAGTTGCATTCCCCCTGGTTGGCATATTGCAGTCATTGACCTCAAGGACTGCTTCTTTAGTCTTCCTCTGGCTGAGCAGGATGGCCCTTATTTTGCCTTTTCCATCTGGGAACCTAATGTACATAAACTGGCCAAAAGGTACCAATGGAAGATCCTACTTCAAGGCATGAAGAACAGCTCTACCATATGTCAAAATTTTGTAGCCTCCACCTTCCATGTTTTACCCTCATCCTCTAAATACATACATTACATGGATGACATCCTCCTGGCCCACCCTTCTCCCTCTGAACTTAAGGTTCTCCTTCACAATTTGATTTCTTCTTTACAGTCCCTTGACCTTCATATTTCACCTGATAATGTACAACTTAAACAGTTTCTAGGCTTCCACATCTCCAAATCTATTAAGCCCCTTAACCCCCACATCTACCTCAAGGACAAGTACTCCCTCAATTATCTCCGAAAATTCTGTGGCAATATCAGTTGGCTCAAGCCTTTTCTCTCAATACTCCCTGCCAGATTCAAACCCCTGTTCTCCCTTTTAAAAGCAAAGAGATCCCCCTCTGAAGTAATTGATATCGCTCCCCAAGCTAGCTCCATAATCAATGATATCAACAGCTGCCTGTTTGCCCTATCCACAGACCATTTTCATCCCGATAAACCTGTAGCTGTTCTTGTCTTAGGGACTGAAGGGGGAGTCCTTGGGACAATTTGGCATAACGGTCCTCTTTTCTGGCTTCACCCCTCACAAAATGACTGCCACAAGATTACTTCATTTATTGAAACCCTTCTCCTGCTTGCATTCAAAGGTCGATCCTATCACAACCAAATCTACCATACTGAACCTAATGGAATTATTCTGCCACTTCCTATCTCTAAAATTAATTTCCTATGGAGAGACAATTCCCTATTTCAAATCTTTATGGTAAGGTTTCTCTGGTACTCTTGACAACCATTTTCCACGTGATAAGAGATTGCAGGTCCTTCCACTGCTTACTGTTGATTTCCAATCACCCTCCTTCCCTAAATCCCAGCCCATCCCCCATGCCCCCACCGCCTTTACGGACCCCAACAAAAACAACTTTGGGTTTATTCTCCACTCCGACAATGACCCTATTTGCTTCCTCCATCCCAATCCTGGATCTGTTCAACTTGGCGAGCTCCTTGTAATCACCCAAGCCCTATTCTTGGTACAAGACACCCCTCTGAATATTTTCTCTGACAGTCAATACACAGTACAGGCTCTCAAGTCCCTCCCTTTCTCCACCATAAATACCTCCAATTCCCCTTTGGAAGTCACTCAGCTCACCATCAAAGACCTCCTTGAGCACCATTCCTATCCTTGGTTCATTGAACACATTCACTCCCACACAGCCCTGCAGGGTGCTATTGCTAAGGGCAATGCAAATCACATCTGCCTACCTACACCCCCTGGAACAGGCTCGTGCACTCCATCAACATTTCCTCTCCCCCCACGGTCACTCCATCGTCTATACCCCAAGCTCTCTCTCTCCCAATGGAAGCACCTTTCCCGTTCCTGCTTGGCATGCACCCCGTTGGCCCCCCTGGGCCCCCTCCATCCCTCCAGGGTTAACCCTCATGGTCTTGCCCCCAACTCTTTATGGTAAATGGAAGTCATGCACATTCCAGCCTTTGGTAAACTTAAATATGTCCATGTAACTGTTGACACTTTCTCCAGGTTTATTTATGCTGTTCCTCTGTCAGGTGAAACAGCATCTCACACCACCAAAGCATTAAAATGGCCAAGATAATCATGGGGGTTCCTTGGGAACTCAAAACTGACAATGGCCTGGTATATACTTCTGGTCCCTACAATGCCTTTCTTTCCTCTTGGAACATTAAACACTCCACTAGTATTCCACATATTCCTCAGGGGCAGGCTATCATTGAGCAGTCTAATAGCTCCATCAAGGAACATCTCTCTAGACTCAGGCCCATCCCCTCCCCTATGGATCTCCACCTCCTCCTTACAGAGGCCCTCTTTAGGCTCAACGTCCTTATGTTCAACCTGCATGGAATTTCACCAGCTTATAAGTATTGGGTCTCCCTTCCCCACCCCACACCCCTCCCCCTTGTCAGATGGAGGGACTCTTTGTCCTCACAATGGAAGGGCCCCAACCCCCTATTAACACAAGGCTGAGGCTTTGCTTGTATCTTTCTAGAATCATCTGGCAAGCCACTGTGGATACCTTCAAAAAAGGTTCGACCCTGTTTGGACATGGACACTTGATCCTCATAGCAGCCTTGATTTGCTACAGGAGAAGAAGGAGATCCTCTAGGAAGCCTCTATGGGTGCCCTCGAAAAACGTTTGAGAAGAAGGGAATCCAACCTTTTCATTCTTTGTGGTTATGGTGACTGTCTTTCCATGTGTCTGAGATTCCTGTAGTTGTGTTCTTCATACGTCTAAGTTTTTGTATGTACGGTGTGTCTAGTGTCCTCTCGGTCTAAGTCTTTGCATGTGTTTGTCAGTCATTGTAATTGTCTCATGTTGGTTCTGTCAAACAAAGTGGCCACTTCAAGTTTCTGTCCTTTATGTGCACAGAATTACTCATTTTGGCAAGCCAGGCTACATATGCACATGCAAACTTTAAAATATGGATATTTAAAAATGTATTTATAGGCCAAAAATTTAGATACCATAGATATCTTTTTATCAAATGTTTACTACTTGCTTTTTGTGCTCAGCTAAAGTGCTAGGCGGTTGAATATGTGACTGGTCTATTTAAATGATTTTTTGTTATCTAGGTCTGGTCCAAGATGTGGGCCATCCTCGACCCCTTGCCCCTTGTCACAGGACCTTCTCAGCCTTTTTGCCCTCTTCTGCCCCTTCAGCAAATCCTGCTAGTTTGCACCACCACCAGCCTCTCTTCTTCTCCTCAGGGACCTGCTCCATTTTTACCCATGGCTAGTAACAAGTTGTGGCTAGTAATAAGTTATTGAGACCAAGACCTCATTGAGCCCTTCCCAATGATGTAGTTCATGTTTGGCTCTCTGCCATTTATGACTCCTGGGGATAAACCCCCATGACTCTACTCCCACCCAGACAAACTGTCCCTAGCCTCTTCCCTCCATGGCTGGTTAATCAATGATGGGTAAGATCCTGCAAATCAGGACAACCTAAGACAGCCACAGTCAAATGTCAGAATGGTACAGGTGGGGTCAACAATGTCTGAGCTATGCACTCAGGCAGCCACTCTGTTTGTCACTCTCTTTAAAAACAAAGGGGTGGAAATGTGTAGAATATTACATACCTACACACCAGTGTGCTTACCACTTTGCCTGCTGAACAGGTCTAACCTATCCTCAGAAGTTAACCATGGCAACAGCTGAGTCAATGACCTGGGCCAATGATCAAAACCTGGCATATTTGTGGAAGGAGTACCAGTTCCATCTACCAAAGACAAGGTCAGATCTTACTAGACCAGGGTTCCCTTTGGAGCACAAATCAACTTTCCTCTATATTGAGCTTCCTCTTTATAGACTGGACACTGGCTAGGGTTCTGTTGGTGGATCTCTAAGACCTCCCTGCACAGGAAGCCTGGTGACTCACAATTGCAGAACATTTTAAGAGATGCCCCCATACAAAATCCCCTGGGCCAATTGACCTCAGAGGGCAAGAAACAAAATTTCCCCTTAAATTCCTTGGCCAAATTGGTATGGGCCTTAGGTATGGGCATTAAGCATCCAAAGAAGTTAAGTCACACCACTCTGGTACTTTTAACTACTGTACCATATTTAGATAAAACCTAAATAAAAGCCTAAAAAGCCTTGCATAAACATTGACTGGAAGAAATTTAATACCATAGGATAAGCAGGCAAAGCCTATAAGAGAAATTTAAACAATTTTAGGCAGATCATATATATAAACTATTTAATACAAACATAAGTAGTATCTTTACTTTCCCAAACCCCATATCCTGGTTTGCAGTTTTCTAATAACAGGGAACATACCTGTTAATCATAATTAAGCTGAAAAATATTTACCAACTCCATCTAATCTGTCTCCTTCTAGGGTGCATGTCACTAGTTCAGGGAAGTAAACCTAGCTTTTCTTGAGTCAAGTTATCTTGAAATGGGCAGAACAGATATCAAAGGTAACACTGTCTATAGACAGAGACCAAAAAATATTTTTTAGTAGTCAAAGGTAAACCACTACTTGTCTATGCCCTTTAATCCAAATCTACAACTGGAAGTCTAGTACAAGTCAGGAAAGGACCAAAAACTAACCACAACCCTGTGTGGTTATAATCCCATTTAGATTGTTAGTAAACTGGATTTAATGCTTATACCATTCCACTCTAAAAACACTTAACCACTTCAGTCCGGTACAAGTATCTTATTTTCTACCAAACTTTGCAATATTTCTGCCCATCCAGCTGAACAGGGCAGCTCCCCCAAACATATCACCAAAAGATAAGACTTAGGGTGACTCTACAAGTCCTGGGGCTGGCTCCAGCCAACCAAATTTTTCCAAATATTCAGAAATACACCACATAGGCCTGACAAAAATCCTGTCTATCCATCCCAAAGATGTTCCACCTAATGATCAAATATCCCACACACAAAACACAACCAAAGGCCTTGAATTCTATTTTATCTAGTATTAGCATAGCGACTCCTCTTTCCTTCTTAGTGCCATTTACTTATAATATTTTTTACCCTCCTTTCACCTTGGGTTAATATCTATCTTTAAAGGTCAGGTAAGTTTCTTGGAGACAATATAAAAAAAAAAAAAAAAAAAAAAAAAGATGGGTTTTGTTTCTTAGTCCATTCCACTAGCCTCTGTCTCTTAATTGGAGAATTCATTCCATTGATATTTAAAACTATTGTTGAGAGAATTAAATTGCTTCCAAACATTTTGATTTCTAGTACATTCTTACCCTGTGTTTTTATTTCTATAGTGGTTGTATCATTTGTTTTCTGGTGTTGATTGGTTTTAGTCATCCCTGCCCTCCACTCCTTGTAGTGCTTGAAATATTTTCTGCAGGTATGGCTTATTAGAGATGAATTCTTTCAACGTATTTATATCATGGAATATTTTCCTTTCTCCTTCAATTATAACTAGACATTTTTGCTGGATAAAGTACTGTGGGTTGGCATCTATAGTCTTTTACAACTCAGAATATTTTAGACCAGGCTCTTCTTGCTTCCATCATCTGCATTGAGAAATCAACTGCAATTCTGATAGGTTTTCCTCTGTAGGTAATTTGTTGCTTTTCTTTTGCAGCCCTCACTATCATTTCTTTGCTTTGAACATCTAGTGTTTTTACTATGATATAGCATGGAGAATTTCTTTTCTGGTTTTGTCTGCTTGGAGTTCTATATGCTTCTAATACTTGTGTAGGTATCTCTTGCTTTAATTTGAGAGAATTTTTCTCTAAAATTTTGTTTAAGACCTGGGCCATATCACCATTCTGTGAGTCTTCTTCCTTTTCTATCCCTATAATCCATAGGTTTGTTCTTTTCATAGTACCCCACATTTCCTAGTTATTCCATTCTTGTGGGTTTTTTAAAAATTTTTCATAATCTTTACTTGATTTATTCAGTTCTTCCATATTGTCTTCCAATCTTGATTTTTTATTTTCTATTTTCTACTTCATTCTACTTTCATTCTATTTTCTACTTCATCCATTCTATTATTAAGAGTTTCTCCCATCCTTTCCACGTTGTTTGTGGAATGTTGCATTTCTTTTTTTTTATTTCAACTTGAATTTTCTTCAATGTTTCTACATCTTTTGTAATTTCATTCTGCAATTTATCATTGTCCTCTTTCAGTTTATCTCTGTCTTCTTTTTGATCCCAGACTTCCTTGTTTATGAGCTCCTTAAATTCCTTCAGGTCTAATTTTTCTAATCATATTCATAATTGTTCTTTTGAGATCTGTATCCTGACTTTTATCCAAGGGGTCTTCATTACAGGGTACTTGAATAGGGGTATTAGTTTTTGGTGGAGATCCACCTGAGTCTTTCTTTTGTTGAGCTTTAGGCATTTGGGTAGCCTCTGTTGGGAGTGGTTCCAATGTGAAGCCTAGGTGCTTATTAAGCTGTCACTGATGTTGGTTATATGCTTCAGGTGTTTGTTGATGTCCTAATTGATGCACAGGTGTGGACACTCTAGGCTCCAAAATCTCAACTGTACGCACACAGCCAGCAGTTTGCCCAATGGACTAAGCCACATAACACCCAAGCCAGCCAGAATCCCCCAGGCCTGTGAAACCCACACCCAAGGGCCCCAGGCACTCCAGATCCTGTGGGTTGGAAGGTCACAACACTTACCCTGCAATGCACCCGGAGTTCCCCACATCTAAGTGGGGAACCCCAATCACCCACCTGGTGAAATGTACTCACAGAACCACCCTACACCACCCTTAATCTACCAGCCGCTCCTCCAGGGTCAGGCGCCAAGGTCTGTACCTGGGTTCAATAGGAGAAATGCTCGCATTTCCCTGTTGTTTCCTAATCCCTTGGTGGGTGTCTATTTCAACAAATTGTAGTCCCTAAGGGTCCAAATGCCCTCAGACCACCTCCGATGCTTCCCAATGCTTTTGGGAACTCCGAAGTCTCCCTCCCTGACTTTGCCCTTAGCTGCTCAGAATGCATCTGCAGCCTCGGGAGCAGCCATCTTGGAAAAGCCAACAATGACTGCTCTTATTCCAACCAAGCTTACACTATGCACCATTTTGCAAGTGACACTGAACATTTTCCTCTATATTTGTAGTTTTATTGCTATGACGATAAATCAGATATAATTTCGTGTTGTGAAATTTTATAGTGTCTCTAAATATCTGAGCAATGGTTGTAAAAGTTTACAGGTCAATTTGCTTATTTTTTTTTATTGTTGTCCTTAATTTATTTTTTCCAAAAATTTTAAGTGAATCTTAAAATAATTTTAGAAATCATGCCACAAGGTAAATTTCCAAGATATTTTTTACTCTCAGCACCAGAGTCAGAAATTGTTTTGTATACACTAGAACAATAAATATTTGCTAGAGGTAGTGGGAAAATAGTGAAGTAAAGTCAAAAGAATGTAACTTAATTGCTCTGTGTTTGTATAATTAAACTGTGTGGTGGTTGGTATTAATTGTCAACTTTACAGAATCCTCAGTCACCAGGGAGATGTGCCTCTGGGTATGCCTGGGAGGAATTATCTTGATTGGCTCAATTGGTGTGGGACAACTTGCCCACTATGGGTGTCACCATCCGCTAGCTGGGATCCCGAACTGTATAAATGGAGAGAGGGAGCTGAGCAGCAGCTGTATTCATCACTTTCTGCTTCCTGAATGTGAATGTGATGTCACTAACTGCTTCAAGCTCCTGCCACCCTGACTTCCTCTCCATGATGGACCGTATCCTTCAACTGTGATCCAAAATAAACCTAGTTTCCCTTAACTTTTTCTCAGAGTATTGGGTCACAGTATAGGAGCATAAGAAGTGATTCAGAATAATGGCATTTTTTTTTTCAGATAAATTGCTGGCATCATTGCTAAAAAACGAGGAAAATGTAACATTTTAGGTCTGAATTATTTAGTTCACAACGTGAAGAGATGCCAGTCTTTCTTGCTTAAACAAGTTATGCTAGAAAGAAATGTACAGTCCGAACTCATATGAACTAACTGATATTTCTTAAAATAAAATCCTACTTCCGTGTTTCAGTGTCTAACATTGTCTGTTTCTTTTCCTGTTGCTGTGTTAATCTACCTGATGCAAAACAACTTCAGGGAGAAAGGGTTAAAGCTGGTGCACAGTTCCAGGTTACAGTCCGTCCTGGTATGGAAGTCAGTAGGAGACTGGGGCCACTGACCACATCACATCCACAGTGAAGAAGCAGACAGCAAGGGATGAATGCACACTGTTGCTTGGGCTTTCTCCAGTTATGCTTCTCCAGGGAAAGGTCCCGCCCACAGTAAGATGGGTCTTCCTACGTCAGTATAACCAAGCTCACCACCCACAGGCACTCCCAGAGGGCCATCCCCCAGAGGCACAGATATGCATGGAACAGCTTGCTAGCTGGTGTTCTTGGGTACTATCGCTGTAGCCCTCCCCAGCAATGAGTCAAATCATGGTCATTTATCTTTGGTTTCATTCCTTAGAAAAAATAGTTTAAGTGTTTTTCTATTACCTATTCTTTTTTTTATTTTTTATTTTTTGGTCTTTTCAAGACAGGGTCTCCCCGTATCCCCAGCCGTCATGGAACTCATTCTGTAGGCCAGGCTGGCCTTGAACTCACAAAGATCTGCCTGCCTCTGCCTCCTGAGTACTAGGATTAATGGCATTACTTAGTTCACAAATGGATCCATATTTCCCCCAATCCTCTGCCACATCCAAATCTTATCTAAAGCCCTCCTATTATTTACCCTCAGCAGTACCAATGTTAAAAGTTAACAATCAAGATGATCATCATATTAATTTGTATGATTTGTTAAGTGCCAATAGCACTATCTACCTTTTCATCATTTGTTAACTTTTAGGATTAAAGGAATAATGAGGCATCTCAAACATCTGCATTTCAATTGATGATTTTTTTCTTATTCATTGAAAATAGGAAGGAGAAAATACAAATATTATATAATGCCCACACATGCATTTTACATATATAAATACATATATTATAAGCTAGGATCTGCCTATGAGGGAAAACATGCAAGGTTTTTCTTTCTGAGATTGGGTAACTTCACTTAATATTAATCATTCTAGGGGCTGGAAAGATGGATCAGACATTATGAGGACTGGCTATACTTGCAAAGGACCCAAGTTTGGCTTCCAACACTCCTATGGCATATAACAACCATCTGACACCCTCTTCTGGCCGCCATGGGCATTGCATGACACAGACACACTTATGCAGGCAATACACATAAAAATAAAAATAAATAAAATAGTTTTTTAAAAATTCATTCTAGGTCCAACCAGTTTCCTGTGAATTTTGTGATTTCATTCTTTTTAGTGATGAATAATATCCCATTTTATATATGTGCCAGATTTTCATTACCCATTCATCTTTTGATGGACAACTAGATTGGTTCCATTTCCTTAGTTTAGTCTAGAAAAATAAAACAAGAAAAGGTAATTTTTAAAGGCATTATAATGAGATCATTAGAAACAGTATACTTCATGTAAGTCCTTTGAATGTTTTGTCAATATTTTTTTGAATGCAAAATAAACTTTTAGATAGGTAGAGTCCACATGTGAGTCTATGAGTGGATATTACATTATGGGTAAATCTATATACTGTGGATTTTTCAAAAACTAATATACTGAGTTTTAAAATAAACAAAATTTACGTAAATGATAATTTTATATAAATAGTTAAAAATTATATGTGTGGTTATAACAATAATTATGTATAAGTATATGGTGATAGATAAATACAGTGAAATATTCAATAATGATATAAGGTATGGAAGCAGGAATTAGGATTGTTTTACT
Source organism: Rhizomys pruinosus (assembly GCA_009823505.1). Classification (NCBI taxonomy): domain Eukaryota; kingdom Metazoa; phylum Chordata; class Mammalia; order Rodentia; family Spalacidae; genus Rhizomys; species Rhizomys pruinosus. Next base: position 207,208 of record VZQC01008874.1, read on the forward strand.
ATTGTTATGTGTATGAGTGTTTTGCCTGAATGTGTATGAGAGCAGCAGTATGTACAATGCCCATAGAGTCCAGAGAGGACATCAGATTCCCTGGAATTGGAGTTATGGATTCCTGTAAGCCACCATGTGGTTGCTGGGAAGGGACCCAGCAGGGGAGGTGTCCTCTGCAAGAGCAGCCAGGGGTCTTAACTGCTAAGCCATCTCTCCAGCTTCCCTCTTAATATAATAATGGACTCATTCATAACTATAAGGCAGCACACTTATTTTAAAATACACTTAGATTAATCATAAATGTGTTTTGTAAAATCAAGGGCCATTAACAAACTAACAGAAGAATATAGCGGAGGACCTAGAAGATGGTTCCATGAATAATGAGCTTGCTACACAAGCAAAAGGAGGAGTTGGGATCCCCAGTAACATGTAAAATCTGGGTGTAGAAAAAGGAATCTGGACTCAAGCACTAGTGGACAGAAATCAGAGTATGCTGGGAGCTTTCTGTCCAGTCAGTATAGAAAAAATGGTGAGCTTCAGGGTTTAGTGAGACTCCATTCCCCCAAAATAAATAAGGCAGAGAAGCAATTCAGGGAGCTTTGTCCTCCACATATGAGCATAGCCAGGCCACATATACATATACACCACATGAACACACACACACACACACAAACACACACACACACACACACACACACACACACACACACACGTTTTGTTTGAAGTAAGGAATGTCTCCCAAATGCTCCAAGTATTTGAACACTCGGTCCCAGTTGGTGGCAGAGGTTCAGGAGGTGCAGGGCCCATAAGGAGGGAGAGATCTAGTGAACCTAGTCAATTTCAAGGACTTCCTCATGCCACTGAGTTGTGCACTTTGGAGCTCAGTGAGCATCCCTTAAGATGGATTGTTTTACCTCTCCTTTAAAACAATCTGTTGTAGGGCTGGAGAGATGGCTCAGCAGTTGAGAGCGCTGACTGCTCTTGCAGAGGACCCTGGTTCAATTCCCAGCCCCCACATGGCAGCTAGGAACTGTCTTTAGTTCCAGTTCCAGGGAGTCCGATGCCCTCTTCTGACCTCTGCGGCATTGCACGACACGGGTGCACCAACCTACATGCAGACAGTTCACTCATACACATAAAAAATAATAAATAAAAAAATTTTTAAAAAGAAACTAGTGATTAAAATAAAAACAATCTGTTGTTTACATTTCTAAGTTTGGAACATCCTGTTTTTTACCTACTTTTAGTCACTCTGTTGTTTTTCTTTCTGAATATAGCATATTGTTTACTTAGCATGACACATCCTGTTGCTTACTCAGTTTACCTCTAAGACGAATGTAAGATAGAATGGCACCGGGTGCGGTGGCCCACACCTTTAATCCTAGCACTTAGGAAGCAGAGTTCAAGGCCAGCCTGGTCTACAGAGTGAGTTCCAGAACAGCCAGAGCTACAAGGAGACCCTGTCTCAAAAAAAAAAAAAAAAAAAAAAAAAAAAAAAAAAACCTGGAATGGCATCTTGGAGGAAATTGCTCCAAAATATTTGTCTTGGTCATTGTGTTTATCAAAGCAACAGAAAAGTAATTAATATATCATGGTATGTGTGACTAATATGTGTATATTTATGCATATAAATGCAATAAAAAATGACAGAAGATAAAACTATAAATTCTCAAGTAAAGCCACAATAAGGCAGACAAGAGTAGAAGACAAAGGGAAGAACATAAAACAAAAGTAACAAATGGAAAACCATAACCAAAATACAAGATATTAATCCAACTACACGAATAATTATTCTGAATCCCAATGGCCAAAATGCCATAATTAAAAGAGCTTAGGCCAGCATGGTGGCACAAGCCTTTAATCCCAGTACTCAGGAGGCAGAGACAGGCAGATCTCTGTGAATTCAAGGCCAGACTGGTCTACATAGTGATTTTCAGGCTAGCTGGGACTACAGGGAGACACTGACTCAAAAAAATACAACAAATTAATTAATTAATTAATTACACAGATTATTCACATAAATCAAAACACATTAAATGAAATATAGGCAGATCCTATAGCTTTTCACATTGTTTAAAAGTTCTAAATAATATAGTAAGACAAGAAAAGGAAATAAAAAGTATATAGGTTGGGCCTGGAGAGATGGCTTAGTGATTAAGAGCATTGTCTACTCTTGCAGAGGACCCAGAGTTTGAATCCCAGCACCTACATAGCAGCTAATAATTGTCTGTAACACCAGTTCCATGTACTCAGATGCCCTCTTCTGACTTCTGCAGGCCCTGCATGACACTGATGTACTTACACACATGCAAGCAATGCACTCATACATATAAAATAAAAATAATAAGTAAATTTTTTGGATGTACATTGGTATATACCCAAAGGACTCATCCTATTGCTAAGATAATTGCATGCCTATGTTTCTTGCTGGTCTTTTCACAAGAGCTAAGAGATGGAAGCAACCTAAGTGTTCCTCAACTAATGAGTGGATAATGAAAATGTGGTACATTTACACAATGGAATTCTATTCAGAAAAAAAGATGAAATCATGAAACTTAAATGGATGGAAATAGCAACCTAAGTTATAGCAAGTGAAGTAACAGAGGTTCAGAAAAAGGTGACATATGTTCTCCCTCATTTGTGGATCCTAGCATCAAATACTTATATTTGGGTATGTATCCTGATATAATTGCAGGAAAGAGGAAAATAGACAGGAACCAGAGAGGTAACAGGAAGAAGAAACCTGAGAAAGAAGAATAGTAGGAGACAGATGTTACTAAGGGAGAAATGGATAAAATGGGGGGTCTTTTCATGGGAGTGGGAAAAGAGGGTTATACAAGGATCTTGGGGATAAAGGAGACAAAGGAGCTCAAGAGAGATGGGACCATAGGAGACTGGTGTTATCAAGGGAGAAATAAGGAAAATGGAGTCACTTTAAATGAGGAGGGCATGGAGGAAGGGAGAGAGAGAGAGAGAGAGAGAGAGAGAGAGAGAGAGAGAGCCTAGCTAGTATAAAAAACCAGAGGGAATCATATTATCCAACAACTGAAGGAGAAATAACAACTTTCCATGATAAAAACAGATTAAAGAAATGTATGACCACTAAGCCAGGTCTATGGAGAATTCTATAAAGAATACTTTGGTCTGAAGATGGGGATAAACACATGCCAAAAGATCACCTGGAATGAATAAACAGCCCCAGAACAGTTAATCAAAAGATGAGGTGGAGAGGGGAGAGAGAAGGGTGGAAAAGTTATAGTACATGAAAGTCTCAAAAGAAAAAAAAAAAAAACAAATTAGAAGAAATCTAAGAAAACACCAATGACAGGAATTAAAATATGTTGCTCAAGAAGGATCCTGAGAGAAAATAGTAGGATACCAGTCTTACTAAGGGAGAAATGGATAAAACTGGGGGTATTTGAATGGGGGGGGAGCATTATACAAGGAAATTTGGGGGTGAAGGGAAAGAAGGAGCTCAAGCAAGGTAGGAGCATAGGAGACACGTTTTCAATGGGGAAAGTGGGGACACTGCACATGGAGAGTCCATGTGCATGGCTGAAGACTACAGAACAAGAAATAATACTGGACAGGAGAAACCTTCTTTTGAGTTGTTGGCCATGGAAGTCCAAGAGACTCCCAAAATGACACCAGCTATTGCCACAGCCCTTGATTACCTCCCAGAACTTGAAGGTAAGACCCTAGTGCTGAAGACAGGACATGTTTCAGACACAGGATTTGGAGCAATGGAGATGGAACATTCCTGGAAGCCACTTTCCCTGAAGGCTAGCTCTCATAGACTTGGAGAGCCCTACAAAGGCTGCTGAGGGAGAACAGCAATCCATGGTCCAACACCAGCTTTAAGACCAAATCTCCACATCAATGTCTGGCACAGCACATGACATTGGTGCAGTAGCGGCACTTTTATCTTGCAGGCAATCACTGGCTACCTAATTGGACTTAAAGCCCAGTCAATGGGAGAAAAGTCATGTGTGATACAGTAAACATAGCCAAATACACATGATAGGAGAGGTCATAGATCTTAGAGAAATTCCTAAGGCTGTCACATCCCTAGACAAATGTGATTTCTTACTATGTGTAAAATATGTATCCTAATATTTACAGAAAAGTATCCCAGTGACTACTCATCAAAGAAGCTTCTTTTTCAAGAGACAGAGATTATTACAGAGTACCACAAATGGTCACACACAGACATTGTTAGTGAATTGCCCAAGCCTAAGTGGCATACCTACGATGAAACCTCTAAACCCAAGGCTAACAGAACATAGAAGGAGGGGTAAAGAGGACACTAATGAATCTCCCAATTCTCATTAATGAAGTTCCTTCATGCAATAGAGGGCCAGGAACACAAAAGGTCACAAATAGCCAAAGTGCAGAGAGTAAGTCTGCAGAGGGTGGGTCTTTATAAAGGTCTATGATATTGAACTTCACCAACCTGTGGCTCCAGGATCATTGTGAAAGACAGGGAAGAAAGATTGTAAGAGCCAGGTACATTATCATATGGAAATAGAATCCTACAAGCTTCAGGGACCTTGCTCACATGAACCTACAGCAATGGTGTCAGCATGCACAAGACCCATGCAAACTCAAGCAGACAAAACCCCAGCACAGAACTGTGGAAATAGGACACAAGTCCATACTTAGTGGAAGAATTATTGGCAGCTGATTACTGCTGAGTGAGGAAGAGCTGATCTTAAAGGGAAGGACTCTACTAGGCTGACTAGACCCCAGTGGATGAATATACTTGCACTGAGGAACATCTTGGGGACACTAAATTGATGCAGAAGTCCTCAACACAAATGACAGAATGTACGAATTCCAGGGGGTTTTATTACAGGAGGGTTATGTGGGGGAGGAAGTATAATGATGATTAAGATTGATTGAGATGTTCTGTCTGAAATCACAATTGAATAAAAGAATTATAAAACCTATATAGGTTAGAAAGAAATCATCAGACTGTCTTTATTAAGAAACAATGTAATAATCTAGACCTTTAAAACAAACTTGCATCTAGTAAATAATTATAGGAAATTTGCTATGTTTTAACATAATTCATATGCAAAAATCAATTGTTTCCCTTTATACCAATAATGAACAAATGGAGTTTGGTATTAAGCAAAATACCATTTTGAATGGAAAGTATAATATTAAGTTTCAGTTCTAACTTGAACTCTAAATTTAATCCAATTTCAGTTAAATTCCCAACAAGGCATTTTTTACATATCAGCAAATAGATCATAAAGTTTATATGGAGATCTCAAAGATCCAGAATAGCTAGCATAATGTTAAAAAGAAGAAAGTAGAGGACTGGCTTCATCTGAGTCAGGGATTACTATTAAGTTGCATTTTCTACACTTTGTGTTAGCACAGTTTGATACTGGTAAGGGATCATGCAAACATGTTAGATGAATACAGAACCCAGAAAGAGAGGCTCACCTAGTTTCCATTTCTATTACTGTGATAAAATACAGACCAAAAGCTACTTGTGATGGAAAGGAAAGTGTTTATTTGGCATGCAAGTCACAGTACAGGGGAAACCAAACAGGAACTCAAGGCAGGAACCAGAGGGATGAAGTTCAACAGAGATCACCAGCTTCCTTCCTCTGGTTTGCTCAGCTGCCTTTTTTTTTTTTTAATTTATTTATTTATTTATTTATTTATTTAATTTTATTTATTTTGTATGTGTATGAATGTACTGTCTGCATGCAGGTTTGTGCACCCGTGTCGTGCAATGCCTCGGAGGTCAGAAGAGGGTCTCGGATTCCCCTGGAACTGGAGTTTTCCTGGAATTGGAGTTTCAGGCGGTTCTCGGCCACCATGTGGGTGCTGGGGATCGAACCCGGGTCCTCTGTAAGAGCGGTTGGCACTCTTAACCGCTAGGCTATCTCTCCAGCCCCTCAGCTGCCTTTTTTATAGAGCCAAGGCCCACCTATGTCAATCAACAATTTTAAAAAATGCCTCACAGGCATGGCTACAGGTCAGTCTATCTGCTGGAGGAACTGCCTCAATTGAGAGTCCCTTTCCCTGGGTATGTCTAAGTTTGAATCAAGTTCACAACAGCTAACGAGCACAGATGCATTGCAGTACGGCCAAGTCATCTTGTTTTTTAGTGCAGAGGCTGAAACTTGGCATGCATATAGCAGGCAATTATTTTAACACTCAGCTATGGGGCTGGAGAGATGGCTCAGCAGTTAAGAACACCAACTGCTCTTGCAGAGTACCCAGGTTTGATTCCCAGCACCCACATGGCAGCTAAGACACTTAACTCCAGATCTAGGGAAATCCAACAGCCTCTTCTTACCTCCACAGCATTGCTGTGGGTGCACCAACCTACTCGCAGACAGTACATTCATACACATAATAAATAAATAAATAAATAAATAAATAAATAAATAAACAGTCAGCTACATCCCTATCATAGTCAACTGATCTTTGACAAATGAACAAAGATCACAGATTGTGGAAAGATAGTCTTTTGAACCAACAATGCTGGAACTACTGGACAGCTATGTGAAGTAAATGAATCTAGGTGCCAATGGTCTCACTTCACAAAACTTAACTAAAATAAGACCATAGACCTAAACAAAGAGATAAAGGCACTAAGTAGGTGAGGGTGGGACCCTAAGGCACAGGAGACCAGAAGTCACTCCAGACAGGTAGAATTTGGGGTGGGTTGACTCCTGGTTTGCTGGAGGTGGTTCTCTGGCTCTGAGCCCTTGTGGGGGTGGCTGTCTAGGCAGAGCCGCCCTTTGCCTCTGCAGTTTGGTGCCTCTGTGTCTTTGTGCAGGAGGACCCTGAGGCTCAGGAACCCGGATGTCTCTCCAGACAGGTACCAGCCAGGCATATCTCCCCCCCCCATAACTGGAATTGATGAGAGAGTATCCAAGTGGACTTTTTTGGAGAACCTTCAGAACAGGAAGGGAAGAGTGACTTAGACTTCCAATATATAAACAAAATTGAAAGCCTGAAACCCAGACAAGTCAATGCTACATAAACAAGGAGGAGGAAAGAAAAAAAAAAAAAAGGGCATCGGAAGGAGGAAAGCAAAACCAGCCACTATAGGGAAAAGATATTTCTGATTTGAATCACAAAAGGGAAACCCACGTGCCAAGGACACTACGAAGGGACAACATGGGAAAGGTGCAGGATAATCCTGCATCTGGCTCTACCAAACCTGTAGGAGATAGCTACAATGGGATCCCCCTGGAGGTGACCCAAGGAACAGATCTTAGAGGAATAATTGAAGACCTATGCAGAGAAATTAAAGAAAATAAAGAAGAATTCAGAGAACTAAAGAGAGAGAATGAAAAACTCAAAAAGGACCTAGAGGGATACAATGACAAACTTCAGAAAGAACTAAAGGAACAGATTGACAAACTCCAGAAAGAACTAGAGGGAGAAAAAAAAAAAACTCTGAAAGGAAGTAGAAACACTGAAAAAGGAAGCCAACCAACGAAGTAAGGAGCACCAAGAAGAGATTGAGAAGCTCAAAAAGGAAATGGAAATACTAAAGAAAACACAGGATGAAACGAAAAAGGAATTAGAACACTCATTCAATCAAGAAGAAAGGAAAGGAAAAAGCCTCAGAAGTAGAATGGAGGAAGCAGAACAAAGAATATCAGATCTGGAAGATAACACAGAGCAATTAAAAAGCTCAAATAAAGATTATGAAAAATTTAAAAATACACAAAAGTGGAACAACCAGGAAATATGGGACACTATGAAAAGATCAAACCTCCGCATCATAGGAATAGAGGAAGGAGAAGAATCTCAAGAGAATAGTATTGATCAGATCTTCAACAGAATAATAGATGAAAATTTCCCCAAACTAAAAATAGACAAACCCATACAAATACAAGAAGCACATAGGACCCCAAATAGACAAGATCAGAAAAGAAACACCCCACGCCATATCATAGTTAAAATGCTAGATGCCCAAAACAAAGACAAAATTCTGAGGGCCACAAAAGAAAAACAAGTCACATACAAAGGGAAACCCATCAGAATTACAACTGACTTCTCGCCTCAAACCATGAAAGCAAGAAGAACATGGAGCAAAGCATTCCCTGTGTTAAGGGACTATGGATGCCAACCCAGAATACTTTACCCAGCAAAAATGTCGACTATACTTGAAGGAGAGAGAAAAATCTTCCATGACATAAACAAGATGATGGAATACATGTCTGGAAAACCAACTCTTCATAAAATACTTGAAGCAATTCAAAGGGCAGAAGAGAGGAGCAACAATCCTCAAACACCTAGGAAAAGAAACTAATAAAAACATAACCATAGGAGCAAAATCAGAGGCTAGAAGTCCAAATGGATAATAAAGTGAAAGGAAGCAACATCCATCTTTCAATTATAACCTTAAATATTAATGGGCTAAACTCCCCAATCAAAAGGCATAGACTGGGAGAATGGATTAGGAAACAAAACCCATCTATATGCTGTCTGCAAGAAACCCATCTCAATTTCAAGGATAGGCACCAACTTAAGGTAAAGGGATGGAGAAAATATTCCAAGCAAATGGTACCAAAAAGAAAGCAGGTGTTGTTATTCTAATATCAGACAAAATAGACTTCAAAGCAAAAGAAATTAAAAGGGACAAAGAGGGCCATTACATCTTTATTAAAGGAACAATTGATGATGACGATCTCACAATCATGAATATATATACACCAAACTCAGGTGCACCAAACTTTATAAAGACAATTCTTCAGGATCTCAAGGCACAGATTAACTCCAGCACACTAATAGTAGGGGACTTCAATACACCACTAAATCCTTTAGACAGATCAACAAAACAAAGGACAAACAGAGAGACATCTGAACTAAATGATACAATACTCCAAATGGACCTCAAAGACATCTATCGAATATTTCACCCAAACACCAGAGAATACACTTTCTACTCAGCACCTCACGGAACATACTCCAAAAGAGACCATATACTGGAACATAAGAAAAAACTCAACAAAGACAAAAAGATTGAAATAATCTCATGCATTCTTTCAGACCACAGTGCAATAAAACTCAATATCAACACCAGGATAAACCCTACAACCTACAAGAACACATGGAGACTAAACAACACTCTCCTGAATAATGAATGGGTCAAGGAAGAAATAAAGAAAGAAATAAAAACATTCCTGGAACTGAATGACAATGATAATACAACATAGCAAAACCTATGGGACACTTTAAAAGCAGTCCTAAGAGGGAAGTTTATAGCTCTAAGTGCCTACATTAAAAAAAACAGAAAGAGCACAAGTGAATGATCTAAAACTACAGCTAAAAATACTTGAGAGACAACAACAAATGAACCCTAAATGGAGCAGACAAGAAGAAATAACAAAAATCAGAGCAGAGATCAATGAAATAGAAACAAAGAAAACCATACAAGAAATCAATGAATCGAAAAGTTGGTTCTTTGAGAGAAGAAACAAGATAGACAGAGCTCTAGCCCAGTTAACCAAAAGAAGGAAAGAACAACTACAAATCAATAGAATCAGTGATGAAAGTCACAACAGGCAATGAAAAGATCCAGAAAATCATAGGGGAATACTTCAAAAACATATACTATACTAAGTTAGAAAACCTAGAAGAAATGGATGAATATCTGAAATCCTGGGAATCACCAAAGCTGAACCAAGAAGGGATTGACAGCTTAAATAGACCAATAATACATGAAGAAATTGAAGGTGTAATAAGTAGCCTCCCAACCAAAAAATGCCCATGCCCAGATGGTTTCACAGCAGAATTCTATAAAATATTTCAAAAAGATTTACAACCACTACTACTCAAGTTGTTTAGAAGGATACAAACGAAGGGAGTCCTCCCAGACTCCTTCTATGAAGCCAGCATCATGCTATTACCAAAACCAGGTAAAGATACAACCAAAAAGGGGAACTATAGACCCATCTTCCTAATGAACACAGATGCCAAAATTCTAAACAGGATACTGGCAAATCACATACAGACTCACATCAAGAAGATCATCCATCATGACCAAGTTGGATTCATACCAGAGATGCAGGGATGGTTCAACATACGAAAATCAATAAACATCATCAAACATATCAATGGACTGAAGGACAAAAACCACACCATCATCTCAATTGATGCGGAGAAAGCCTTTGACAAAATCCAGCATCCTTTCATGTTTAAAGTCCTGGAGGGAATTGGCCTAGAGGGATCATTCCTCAATGTAATCAAAGCCATATACAGGAAACCCACAGCCAATATCATCCTAAATGGGGAAATGACAGAAGCATTCCCCTTGAAGGTAGGAACTCGGCAAGGCTGCCCCCTGTCACCACTCCTCTTCAATATAGTGCTGGAAACCCTTGCAAGGGCAATAAGGCAAGAAAAGGAAATTAAAGGAGTTCTAATTGGAAAAGAGGAAATCAAGCTATCCCTTTTTGCTGATGATATGATTGTCTACCTAAGGGATGCTAAGAACTCCACCAGAAAACTCCTAGAAATGATTAAGAGCTTTGGTAAAGTGGCAGGATACAAAATAAATCTAGAAAAATCAGTAGCCTTTCTTTACACCAACAACAAGCAACTGAAGAAGGACTACAAGGAGACCTTCCCACTCACAATAGCCTCAAAAACAATAAAATACCTAGGAACAAACCTAACCAAAGACACCAAGGATCTCTACAACAAAAATTTTAAACCCCTGAAAAAGGAAATTGAGGAAGACATCAGAAGATGGACAAACCTCCCATGCTCATGGATTGGGAAAATAAATATAGTAAAAATGTCCATCCTACCCAAACTAGTGTACAGATTTAATGCAATCCCAATCAAAATCCCCAAGAGTTTCTTCACAGGCTTGGAAAAAAAAATCCTCAATTTCATTTGGAAAAACAAAAGACCCCGAATAGCCAAAGCAACCCTGAGTGAAAAGAGCAATACAGGGGGGATCGCTATACCAGACATCAAACTATACTACAGGGCTATAGTCATAAAAACAGCCTGGTACTGGCACAAAAACAGACCAGTTGACCAATGGAATAAAACTGAAGATCCAAACCTGAGCTCATACAATTTCAGCCACCTCATATTTGACAAGGGGGCCAAGAAGACACAATGGAGGAAAGACAGCATCTTCAGCAAGTGGTGCTGGCAAAACTGGATCACCACTTGTAGAAGAATGAAATTAAACCCCTACCTCTCACCTTGTACAAAAGTCAACTCCAGATGGACCAAAGACCTCAACGTGAAACCCCAAACTCTGGAGGTGATAGAAGAGAAACTTGGCAGCAGACTACAAGACATAGGTGTAGGAAAAGACTTCCTAAATCAGACAGCAGCTGCACAAGAAATAAGATCGACAATTGACAAATGGGACCTCATTAAACTCAAAAGCTTCTGTACATCAAAAGAAACAATAAAGGAAGTGAAGAGAAAACCCACAGAGTGGGAGGAAACCTTCACTGCAGATACATCTGACAAAGCATTAATTTCCAGAGTATACAAGCTACTCAAAAAACAAAGAAGAAAGAAAACAAATGAATCACTCAAAAGATGGAGGAAAGAACTGAATAGAGAATTCACAGAGGAAGAATTAGAGATGGCTGAAAAACATCATAAAAACTGTTCAATGTCACTAATAATTAGGGAAATGCAAATTAAGACCACTCTAAGATATCATCTCACTCCAATAAGACTGGCCAGGATCAAGAAAACAATTGATATCAAGTGCTGGATAGGTTGTGGGGAAAGGGGAACACGCATCCATTGATGGTGGGAATGTAAACTTGTGCAGCTACTATGGAAAGCAGTGTGGAGAACCCTTGGAAGACTCAAAATGAGCTTGCCATTTGACCCAGTCATACCACTCCTGGGTATATACCCACAAGACTCATCTTACTGCAGAAATACATGCACAGCCATATTTATTGCAGCTCTGTTCACAATAGCAAAAGGCTGGAACCAACCCAAATGCCCCTCAACTGACGAGTGGATAGAGAAAATGTGGTACATGTACACAATAGAGTTCTATGCAACAGTGAAGAAAGACAACATCATGAACTTTGCAGGTAAATGGATGGAGCTAGAATATATTATATTAAGTGAAGTAACACAGTCCCAGAAAAACAAATGACGAATGGTATCCCTCATCTGTGGATGATATCGCCAATAACCCAGTTGTAAATATTTCTTGTGGAGAGGGATGCATATTAAAAGAACAACATCAGAAAGACTATCAGAAAACTGACTGAAATGGTGAAACTGGAGGAGCGGGAGGGGTGGGAGAGAGGTCTACATTCAATTAATGTATATTTAATTGACATGAGTTCAACAAGTATCCAATTTTTCCCAGACTCTGTCTACAGGTTACATGGTGTTTTAGGAATTAGTAAAAGTAAATATGTGTATATTAAACAACCTTGGTTTAAAGGTTTTGATAAAAATGGTAATGCATCTGAGTTAATTGGAAATATAAATTGTTGTTGTCCACATTTGTTTTACTTAAATTCTGTATAACAATAACTTTGGATTTGCACATACAAATGTTCTCTATAATTTTTCTGTTGTATAGTATCATCTTGCAGCATTGTCTTTTACCTGTAAGATGATTTAACTTAAGGAATTAAGTTGTTTCCCAAGTTAGTGACATACAGTCACCCAAAACAGTTTGGGTGAATTTGATGAAATCTGTGACTTGATTCCTGCCTATAGGTATGTGTACTACAACTGCCTTTTTGAGACTCATGGGTCAAAAAATAAAAACCTATAATAAAAAGGGGGGGATACAGATATATATGAAACCTTTTTGTCAAAAACTTTGCAATTTAAATCTTAAAACTAACTACGGTAAAAGATTTGTATGTTCCCGCAGGTCAAAATGTCATCAACTTAACAGCTGAGAAAGAAAAGATACAGCTTTGCATTGTGTAGGATGTACCAGGAAGTTCCAGCAGAAAGGTTGGCCTGTCTGAACATTGAAAGGAAGAAAAGCCTCAGACTCCTACAGGCATCAAACCCCTCTGTGGATCCTACTTATAATAACTGTTTATAATGAGTCCTAATGAAACTTACCTTGTAGGTGCCACAAAGTTTTAATATGAGAGAATTTCTTACCTCCCCTTCATAGAACAAGGAGGAATATGATGATGAGGTCATTCTCTAACTGTAAATTGGAGCCAACTGTTACAGAGGTAATCTCTTATAAAACCGGTAAAACTGCCTTCTTTAATTGACTAATAGACATAGGAACTGTGAAAAGGATTATTCTCTATTCAGAACCAAATATAATACTAAAGTCTCCTTAAGCTGTGAATTTAAGCAAAATATATTAATACAGGAGAGCTCTGATATCAGCAGTGGATTATTCTACCAAGGAGATATTGGCCAGGGAATCCAAGTCCCCCAAAAGGTAAAGGCTTCTTGCCTGTAAACTGGGATACCTGCAAGAAGAGAGATGATAAGGCCCTGCTGTCGAAGACCTGATGTAAGCATGGGAAAGATGTATTGAGACCACACTTGCAAGTGTACAGTTGGTCTCTGGAATACCAGAGAGTGTTACCAAAGGCCACTAAACCAATAAAGTAAATATAGGTCTCCTTGAGTCAAGCAAGACTCCTCCGTCACCACCAGCTACACCTCACTTGCCTGTGTCTATACCAAAGTAACCTACCATAACAATTAGTACTATTTATATACCTATATATCTAATTTCTTGTGCTTCATTAGTAGGATTGAAAGGTTATTCCTGGACAAACTGTCAGCCCATGAAAGGAAACAGCCAGAATTGACCAGAGTCCAAAATGACAGCTCCAGAAAAAGTAAACTGTTTTGCATCTTGTCCACCTGTGCCCCTTTTCTAAGCCTAGGGAACAATCTGTGCAAGAGGGGGCATGGTAGAATGTAAGGGCTGCAATTGGTGTGAATGGTGAAACTACAGCAATATAGACTGGACACTTATTTGATCACTTGATTGTACATACAAGCCCCTCCAGCTGGATGATGGGACCCTTGGGCTGTGTGGGTTTGGGCACATCCGCTTGCACATTGGTTTTACATGAAGGTTGCTTGTACTCATAAATTATTACTTATTGTTTAAAAATTAAAAAAAAATAAAGAAGAAAAAAAAGTAATAAGTACTGGGAAGACAGCACAAGAAAAAAGTATATAACCTTGCATTTGATAATATTTTTTTGTTTGGTTGGTTTTGGTTTTTCTTGGTTGGTTGGTTTTGTTTCTGCCATTTTGTTTTTTGAGACAGGGTCTTTCTGTGACCCCAGTTGGCCTGGAAATCACTATGCAGACCAGGCTGGCCTAGATCTCACAGAATCCACCTCCCTCTGCATCCCAAGTGCTGGGATTAATGGCATGTGCCACCTTGTCTGGTGACAATGACTTTAGGATGGAATACCAAAATCACAATCCATGAAAGTATGACCAAGCAGAATTAAAATCATGGAAGTGTCTGAACAAAGCACTATCAGTAGAATCAAAAGACATGCCACAGTTGAAAAAAAAAAAAACATCTAAGAATGGTATCCTCTAAAAGATGATTAACAAAGTAAACAAAGACTTTTTAAAAGTCTGTAAAGAGATTTAAAGATACACCTAAACACTAACAAACACCTCACTGAAGAAAATATACAAATGGTAAACAAGCACATGCAAATATTTTTCACAGCTTGTGTCATCAGAAAAACAAGAGTTAAAATAACAGCAAGAGTGGCCAAATTCAAATGCCAAGGACAGAGATGCTGGCAAATGTGTGGTGAGCAGTATCTCTCCTGTATCGCTCACAGGATTGAAAAATTTTACAGCTACTTTGGAAGACAATTTGGCAGTTTCTTTTATTTTATTTTATTTACTTATGTGTATGAATGTATTGTCTGCATGAAGGTTTGTGCACCCTTGTCATGCAATGCCACGGAGGTCAGAAGAGGGCGTCGGATTCCCCTGGAATTGGAGTTCTCCTGGAATTGGAGTTACAGACGTTTCTCAGCCACCATGTGGGTGCTGGGGATCGAACCCGGGTCCTCTGTAAGAGCAGTCAGCGCTCTTAACTGCTAGGCCATCTCTCCAGCCCCAATTTGGCAGTTTCTAACAAAATTAACCACACTTGCCATATGATCTAGCAATTATGCTCCTTTGGTATTGACTGAAAGTAATTGAAAGTTTATGCCCACATAAAAATCTGCATAGAGATATTTACAGCAGCTTTGATTGTAGTCCCCAAAATTTCAGCCATTAGTAGGGAAGAAGTGAAAACTAGAAAGAGCATAGATGTTTAAGGCATAATAAAGCTACTCTGCCCAATACTAAAGTGGTTGATGCATATTTATACATTTGTCTTTGTATATAAAATATTCGACACCAACAGGAAACCTTATACGCCTTATCAATGGTGTTTCCATAGAGAACCGTCGAAAATGAAACAAATAGCCAGGCGTGGTGGAGCATGCTTTTAATCCTAGCACTTGGGAGGCAGAGGCAGGCAGATCTTTGTGAGTTC
The DNA here is from genome assembly GCA_009823505.1 of Rhizomys pruinosus. Lineage (NCBI taxonomy): Eukaryota > Metazoa > Chordata > Mammalia > Rodentia > Spalacidae > Rhizomys > Rhizomys pruinosus. The sequence goes on from VZQC01008874.1 coordinate 222,704, forward strand.
AAGGCCAGCCTGGTCTATACAGTGAGTTCTAGGACAACTGGGGCTACAGGGAGACCCTGTCTCCAAAAGAAAAAAAATGAAACAAATACATTATTACCCAGACAAGCCATGGTGATAATGGGGGCAGCTGTACCTGAGGGAGAACTGGAAGTATGTGGAAAAGCTCTGTAAATTCTGTTCAGGTTTTCTATGAACAAAAACATTCTAAAGAATAAACTCCTTTAAAGTATGATGGGAGAAGGTTACAAATGTTACCATGGTGCAGAGCTGAGTGGTGACTCACAGCAGGTGGGCAAGAGCCTTTTCAAGGAGGCATCAATGACAATACAGACTGTGATAGGTGGAACTGCCTTCCTATTGCAAGTCACAGGAAATTCTGCACAAAAATGTATGTTTAAATAAGATTAACTAACTTATCAAAATTACTTGTTAAACTCAAAGTACAAAAATGAAACTCTGAAGACTTTGTCAAATTAATATATTTAATTTTTATCTCTATGTTTAGTATTATTTCTATTTTGGTTTTGAACAAACTTGTCAAAAATTGAACAAATATTACATGTTTACCTTAATGGTGTAGTATCAACAGAGGCAGAATTTGAACCCTGGTCCAATAGCTCACACAACCAACTTACAGTATGATATTAATTTTATTTTACTTCTATGAGTGTACTGCTTGCATGTATGTAAGTGCATCATGCCATGGATTGCCCATGGAGATTAGAAGAGGGCATCAGATCCCCCAGAACTAGAGTTACAGATGGTTGTTAGCCAGCAGGTGGTTGCTGGGAACCAAACCCTCAGTTCTCTGTTAGAACAGCCAGGGCTCTTACCTGCTAAGCCATCTTTCCAGCTCCTAGCAACCATTTTTTAAATGCTACAAAATCAACCTCGCTTTAACACGCTGATAAAATTATTCACATTGCAAAATAATAGCAATATACTACTTCACATTCATGTCACATTCATTATGTTGTGAGGGAGAAAGGAGAACAGAGTAAAGAGGAGGAGAAAAGGAATAAGGAGAGGAAGAGGAGTGGAACATGTAACAAGACAATGAAGGAGAAGAGTGAGATGAGGAAAAGGGAAAGGAGGTGAAAGAGGGAAGATGGAAGAGACAAGAAGAGCAAGGAGGGAAAATGGAGAGGGGGAGGATGAAGGAAAAGGAGATCACAAGGAAGAGGGGAAGGAGCTAGAGAATGAGGGGGAACAGGGGATGAGGGACAGAGAAGAGGGAGGTAGAGGAAGAGGTAGACAAGAAGGAAGAATGATGGACAAAGAGAAAAGGAGAAAGAAGAAGGGTGAAGGTTGAGCAAGGGGTGATGAGAACTAGTCAGAAGGGATGATGAGGAAGATGAGAAGGAGCTGAAGGGAGGAGGAGGAGAAAGAAGAGGAGGAGGAAGAAGGAGAGGAAAAGTAGTTACAAAGGTCAGAGAAGCAATAAGCATGAAAAACTTGAAATCCTTCTGCATTGCTCTTGAGAATACAAAATGGTGCAGCTACTGTGGAAATGTTTAGTGACTCCCAAACTGGTTAAGTTATAATTAACACATGTTGTTTAGCCTGCTATAGGTGGGCCTAAGATACCAACTAGAGAGAGAACAAGTTAAAGGAACAAATAGAGTCTTAACAAGTTCTGTTGGAAAACCAAGAGAAATGGCACGATCCAGTAAGTTTGAAGGTCTCTGGGATCCCCTCTGTCAAAATCTTCAAAAGAGTGAGTCCATCCTAGCATTGGACTTTTATTTGCTAGCCTGTGGTGTGGGGTAGAGGTATTGTCCCCCATTATAGGGAAACTCTGTTTAAATATGTACATGTACATATTTTAAGAAGCTTCCATAGAAGTTTTATAAAATAACTTTTGGTTTCTGTGAATAATTGAGTTGGAATTTTTATGATATTGCATTGGATCTGAGGATTACTTTTGGTAGTATGCCATTTTCACAATATTACCCACCCGATCCATGAGTATGAAAGGTCTTTCCATTTTCTGGTATCTTGTTTAATTTCTTTCCTTGGTGTCTTAAAGTTTTTATTGGACAAGTTTTTCACTTCCTTGGTTATATGTATTCCAAGATACTTTTAATGGGATTGTGTCCCAGATTTCTGTTATTTTATAACATATGCAGTTTTCTGTCTGTTAATTTAAACAGTGGTACTTTAGTGAATGCTTCCAGGACATTTCTAATGATGTCTTTAAGATCTTCTTTGTACAGAATCACATCATCTACAAGCACGGATATTTTGGCTTCTTTCCTTCTAATTTTTATCCCTTTATTTCCTTCTCTTATTGCTTCAGCTAAAACTTCAAGTGCTAGATTAAACAGGAATAATGAGAATGGATAGTCTTGTTTTGCTCCTGAATCTAGTGGAACTGTTTTGAGTTTTCTCTATTTAGCTTGATATTGCTATCGCCACACTGTACACAGCCATCGCTCTGTTAAGTTATGCCCAGTATCCCTAAATTCTCATCAGGTGTGTGAAATTTTGTCAAAGGCCTTTTCTTCATGTAATGAAATGATCTTGTGATTCTATCCTTGAATCTATTTATATGGTAAATTACATTTACTGATTTATATATGTTGAACTATACTTACATCTCTGGGATGAAGCTGGTTTGATCATGGTGAATGATCTTTTTGTTGTTATCTGGAATTTGCTTTGCAAATATTTTGTTGAGAATTTTTGCAAGTATGCTCTTCAGGGAGGTTGGCCTATAATTTTCTTTCATACTTCCATCTTTATCAGAGTTGGCATTAAAATTATATTAGCTTCATAAAAGAGTTTGGTAGTATTCTTTCCTTTTCTATTTTTTCTATGTTTCTATTTTAGTTATTTGTGGAGTATTGGTTTTATTTCTTCTTGGAAGGTCTGGAAGAATTCTACATTGAATCCATCTGGCCCTGGGCTTTTGTCAGTTGTCAAAATTTTTTATTACTGTTTATAATCTGTTACTTTTCTAATATACTTTAAGTGATTTATTCATCATGATATGATTTTGGTCAGTCATATACATCTAGAATTTCATCTTTTTACTTTATTTTTTCAGTTGAATGTAATATAAATTTTTCAAGTGTATTCGTATGAGTCTCTAAATTTCCTCAGTGACTATGTAATGTTTCCTGTTTCTTCTCTAATCTTATAATTTTTTATAATTCATTTGACTAAAGATTCATCAATCTTATTAATCTTTTCAAAGTTCATTTCTTTGATTCTTTGCGTTTTTTTTTCTTTGTTTTAGCTTCTATTTCATTAATTTCAGCCCTGATTTTGATTATCTTATTATCTACTGTTTGGGGGATACCATTTGTTCCTGTTTTTCAAAGCCTCCAGGTATATCATTGTTATTAATTTGAGATATCACAATATTTTGATGTAGAGACTTAGTGCTATAAATGTTCCTTTTAGGACTGCCTTCATTGTGTACCACAGATTTGGGTATATTATGGCTTTACTTTTCGTTCAATTCTAGGAATTTACAGTTTCATTCTTGATATCTTCCTTGATCCAGTTATTTTTCAGTAGTGTGTTGTTAAGTTTCCGTGTTTGTACATTTTCTGCAGTTCCCCTTGCTGCAGATATCCAATTTTATTTCATTGTAGTCAGATAGAGTGCAGGATATTATTTCAGTTTTCTCATATTTGTTGAGACTTCCTTTTTGTTCTATCATGTGATTGATTTTGGAGAAAGTTCCATGGGCTTCTGAGAAAATGTGTATTATTTAGTGTTTGGGTGTAATGTTCTGTAGATATCTGATTTGTCCATTTGATTCATGATGTCATTTAACCCCAATGCTCTTCAATTTTTTTTTGTCCAGATGATCTATCTTTTGGTGAGACTGCGGTTTTGAATTCACCTGCTATTACCCTGATGATGTTAATCTGTGGTTTTAGAATTAATGGTGTTTCTGTTATGAAGTTAGGTGCACCTATGTTTGGTGCCTATATTTTAGAATTGTGATATCCTCTTGGTGGATTCTTCCTTTAGTGAGTATGAAATAACCTTATTTATTTCTTCTGGCCAGATTTTGTTTAAAGTTTCTTTTGTCAGATATTAGAATAACTATACCTGCTATTCATAGCTCTGTTTGCTTGAATGTGTTTATCCATTCTTTCACACTAAGCTGTTTCTTATAGGTGGTAAAGATGAATCCTGTTTTCTAATCCAATCTGCTAGACTGCTAGGCTATGTCTCTTTATTGGGGAACTGAGAGACCAGTAAATGAAATAATATATCTATCTATTATATATATATAAATTTTGTGGTACTTTCTATTTTGAATTTTTATTTATTTTTATTTTATGTGTATTAATAGTATACCTGTATGCATGTATGTATACCCATGTCATGTAGTGATCATGGAGGACAGAAAAGAACATCAGATCCCTTGGAACTAGAGTTATGAACAGTTGTTAGCAGCCATATGGGTGCTGGGATACAAAGCCAGGTCTTCTGCAAGAACACTCAGACTCTTAAACACTGAGCCATCCCCTGTTCTGTGGTATTTTCTTAGACTTCTTTTCCTGAACTATTCTGGTATTGTTTATGTTTTAACTATAACCTCTTAGGTATGTTTATCCTTGTTCTCAGGCCAATTGTTCCCGCAGGTATATTCTCTAGAGCTGGCTTGGAAGTTATAAAGTCCTTATCTCTGTCTTATTTATATAACTTTAAATTTTTTCTCCTTCAATTCTAACAGAAAGTTTTTCTGGGTATAATAGCTTTGGTTGACAATTGTGGTCTTTCTGAACTTGGAATACAGCTTTCCAGACCATTTTGGCTTAATTCTTGTGTAATTGTCAGGTTCATATTGAGGGGAGACCCATTGTAAAAGTAAACAGGACTCTGATAGACTCAGGATTTATTTTGGGCCTGGTGGATGGCCTGCCTGTATCAGGTTCAGAATAACCAGCATTAGAATGCCCCCAAAGTGGCAGTTTTAAACACAAGCATAGAGGGATGTGAGTTTACAAGGAAGTTGGGGCAAGGAAATGGGGGATGGGGCATTTGTGGGTCTGTGACTGATATCAGAAGGAGCATCTCAAGGGAAACCGAGGCCTGTGTTCTGCTCTCCATTGAGGCATGATTGCAGGATGTTGCAGTGACTTCTCAGATTGCAGGAACATAGTACAGGGTAATTATTTCTCAGAACATCTGCTTCAGTTGGCTTCCTGGAGTCCCTGACTTAGGTAGGCTCTGACCTTACATTCCACCCTTTTGTGTCAGAGGGCCAGGGGGTGATGTTTTTCATTCTAGTTGCTTCATGCTGATAGGGGATGATGAAGAGGAGGTTAATGACACAAGAGGGTGAGATGTTTCACACTTGGGTGTCACTGTTGTCAGCCAGGATGTGTTTGTATTTGTCTGAAGGAAGATCAAGCAAAAACTGATTGAGTCTGGTAAGGGTAAGTTGTTGGATATGGTCTTGCAAGCACCAGATAAGACAGTGAACTATTACCAGGATGAGGCCCAAAGTTACTTAGAGGTCCAGTTAGGTCATAGAGCAGTGGGGGTTATGCTGCCCGGGGTCCCCGCTCTGAGGCCCAGGGGAGACACAGCTTTTGGCATTCCCAGTCTTTGACACAGTCCATGATGCTAAGAAGCTCAAGAAAACTTGATCTTGTAGGCAAGAAAGTGGCTACCTTTTGTCTTTTTACTAAGATCTGAAGTTTTTAGATCTGAAGTACAGTTTCTTGGGCTTTAAAAGAAATATACTGATTATTTATCTTGGGTTATACTTTCCTTTTGGGTTTAGCCCATATGAACCAAGTCTTTTTTTTTTCCTCCCAAAGTCAGTTGAGGATCCAGTCCTCAGGGGTCACTTGGGTTTTGTGGGGGAGCCCCTGGCTCCTTTTGGCTTTTCATTTACCAGTTACAACTGTGCGAGGACAAAGTCAGGTCTTGCTGGACCAGGCTTTCCTTTGAATCATGAGGAGACTTTCCTCTGTGTTGACATTCCTCTTTATAGACTGGACACTGGCTGGAGTCCCATTAGTGAATCTATAAGACCTCCCTGCACAGGAAGACTGGTGACTCACCGTTGCAGGATATTTCAAGAGATGCCCTATATGTAGTCCCCTGAGACTTAGTTGACCTCAGAGGCCAAAGAACAAAATTGTCCTTTAAGTCTCTTGGCTGAATTGGTATGGGCATTAAGTATGGTCATTAACCATCTAGAAAGGCTAAGTTACACCAACCCAATACTATTAGTTACTGTATAATATTTAGATCAGGCTTGAACAAAAGCCCAAGCAGCCTTATATAACATCAACTGGAACAGAGGTTCAACACAATAGCTTAATTAGGCATGGCCCATGAAAGAGATTTGAACAATTTTAGGCCTATCTCGTCTATATAGTCTCATGATTACAAACCTCGTCAGACCTTTATACTTAAATAGACTTTCTCATCATCTTTATATAAATTATTACTGAAACATCTCCATTTATAACATTTTTCTCTAACCTCATTTTCTTAATGCAATGAGACATGACATTTATAAACAGATTGATCCTTACTTGTGAAGATCTACTAAGTAATTAATATCTATTACCATGTACTGAAATGGAACAGTTATCTTGGATATACTATTATAAAGTATAAACTGTGAGATGTCCTTGCAAGCCTGGGAGAAGCTTTTGAATGACCAACTATTTGAATGGATAAAAATTCTACTCAGAATAAAATAACTCTAAATTTATGACAATTAAAATAACATTTAAAACTTTATGGGTTACACAGTACTGAGAGCCTCTAGCTGTGGAAGACATTTTCCCTCTAATTAAAATATGAACATATTGAAAATAATTAATTTATAAAGGTTGTAGTAACTGTTATAGCAATGGTCTGATAGGTCCTTAATATTTTATAACTATATTATAGAATTTTTAAAAGTCAGTAGTACTTCATACACATACATTCATATATGTACACACACACGAGATTCTTTTTTTTAATTTTTTAAATTTATTTATTTATGTGTATGAATGTACTGTCTGCATGTATGTTTGTGCACCCGTGTCGTGCAATGCCGCGGAGGTCAGAAGACGGTGTCGGATTCCCCTGGAACTGGAGTTCTCCTGGAATTGGAGTTACAGACGGCTCTCAGCTGCCATGTGGGTGCTGGGGATTGAACCTGGGTCCTCTGCAAGAGCAGTCAGCACTCTTAACTGCTAGGCCATCTCTCCAGCCCACACACGAGATTCTTATCTTAGAGTATATATCCCTAACTGGGTTTCAAACCCAGCAAGTGAAGGAAGCTGGAATTATATATCCCATTCACACTCAAAGCTGACCATAACCAAAAGTTACAGGAGATCAAAACAAATAAATGACAGGATAAAGAAGGTGGTGACAAGTTTTAGTCTTAGTATGGCAAGAAGACCTTTTAAAGATTGACAATATCCAAACCATGAAGTACAGTATAAATGGTTTTTGTGAGCTTGATTCACCCGCAATTGTCTAGAGTTAACCTGTCTCACAGTAGCATACAGGAGCCTAGAAGTTTTCAGAGATTAAAACACAAGCACACAGCACACAAGGGACAGCCTGCTAGACCAGTAGGACAGCAGTTCAGGCCCAGGGAGGTTCCTTTGATGCTTAGGAGGAAGGGAGGAGGACAACACTGCAGAAACAGAGAGCCCAATGGCAGTCCCAGGCTGACCTCTTCCACCCCCTGGAGGCAAGAGACAGGACTGGCCCAGGCCATCCTGGAATCGGTTCAGGAGAAGCCCTGCAGCACCTAGACTGACCCAAGTGCGAGAGCCCAAATGGGTCTCCAGACAGAGAAACGGAAGCACAGCCACCATGTTCAGGGATTCTCAAGCTCCAAAGATCTTCACCCAAACCAGACCAAGATGTATCCATGCCTCTGCCTCCCAAAGGATGGGAGACATTTTGCACAGCAAAGGAAATATTAAGACTTCAGAATAAATAAAGCTTAAAAGCAGTTACTCCAAACACATTGTAGTTATCATATTTTGCCTCAGGCTGTTCTCTTTGAGGCAAAATATTGGCTTAGGCCTCCTTGGGTTTCATCTCTTTTCACATAATTTCTCAATTTTATAATTTTGTAGTAAAATAGACTGGCAAAGTGATGGTTTTAAATTTTATTGCCTAGGACTTCTAGTTAAGCATGCATATATACTGTTTTGTATAAACAAATAGTACTAAGAAATTTTGTGGAACAATAGATATTTAAAGATTTTTTAGTATACCCAGGTTACACGATTAAATTATGTATATTTTGATTAAGCATGCCAGAATAACTTTTAAACTAATAATTATGCACAGAATTTAAAAAAAAGAAAACTTGGTTACCACAGTTTAAAATTGTTTTGAAACACAAGTAACACATGAAGACTAAGACAATTAATATAATTACGTGAGATCTGTCTGTGGTTTCTATGCATGGAAATACATTAGATGTTAACACATGGAAACTTAAAAGCACGACCTTACAGGAAGTTTTAAATCATAAGAAAATGATGGTCATATATAAGTAATACATGGAGAGGAAAAACTTGGAGAGGAAGGGCCTTAGAGCTGAGGTTTGGGTGGGATGATGATGCCATGGTTGAAGGGAGGGGTTGGGGCTTTCCAGCCTGGAATCTGACATACACAGAACTGAGGGTCCTTAAGAGACAGAAAATTTGTAGTGAGTGGAAAAACTTAAAACCATCGTTTCACAGCCTGAAGTTCAAATTAGCTCCTTTTTTGTTTTTGTTTTTGTTTTTGTTTTTGTTTTACTTTCTTTCTGGTCTTTTTGGGACAGGGTCTCCCTTTAGTCCCAGCTAGCCTGGAACTCACTATGTAGATTAGGCTGGCCTTGAACTCATAGAGATCCTCCTGCCTCTGCCTCTGCCTCCTGAGTGCTGGGATTAAAGGCATGTGCCACCATGCCTGGCTCCTAAAAGGTTTTATTTTAAGTTTTGTGCAATTCACATAACACTTCGCAGTCCAATTTAAACTCATTCTCCTTTCCATGCAACCCACCCCACCCAAGTTCATGAATTGTGCCATACATGTCTTGCATCTTCTTTCATTATTTTTAAAGTTTTGTTCGATGCAGAGGTTTATTGTTTGGGGCAGAAGTTTACTGTTTCAGTCAATTCTTTTACCCAATCCTTTTGGTGTTGTTCCCTCCAATTTGTATTGTTCTGAAATATGCATATATGTATGTCACACATATACCCAAATTATGATGTCTAAAAGTAAACCGTATGTTAATTCCACAACATGCTTAGGAATTCACATTTCTCCTTTAATTTTATATTACTTTAAAGTAGGCATACATACCCTCTCCCCATAAACCATAATTACAAAGTCTGAGAATAAGTGGTAGGTTAATTCTAGATCCTGTTAAGGGTTTCACATTGTAACCATTGTAATGGCACATTAAAAAAAAGAAATATATATAATTAAGTTGAATTGCATCTTACAAAATTTATAGAGACTACCTTAATTCCTGAATTCAAAGGTTGAAGCTCTAATTCTTAGTCTTTTTGGAGGTGAGGCCTTTTGGAAATGAGCAAAGCAGGCATTGGATGTGAATAAAAAAGTTCCCAGAAAATATGGCATCTTGGACTGAACTTCCTGCCAGGCTGACCAATTGCTTAGCACTTCAGTGACTGTGGAGAGTTGATATGTTTCAAATATAGATCCGTTTTGTATATAGTACATTTTATCTAAGACCTTGTTTAGCTTTAAGTAGTCACCTGTTTGCCTATCTCTGCTTCTGAGTTAGCATTCTTGTGACTGACAAAATGTATGAACTTAACAAAAGAAACAGTTCCCCACCAATCAAAAGGCAAAGAATATAAACAGCATCTCAGACCCATAGTGGACCCCCACCCCTTACTTTGCTATGCCCTGCCTAATGAATGTATCTACCAATGTATTTGAAAAGTGTCTTGATTTATGACTTTTCTTTGTCCTGTTACTCTAAAAACATCGTGAAGCTGCTGCTATACTGGAACATGGTATTTAGGTAAACCTAAATCTGTGTTCAGAGGCTATGGTCAGTGAACTATGGTCACTGGTTATGGCTCCAGAATAAACCGTATCCTTCATTCATTTGAGGTGAGAGCTGTTTATTTTGTCAACATGGTACATGGAAGATCTACAGGCTGAAGCTCTCACAGTGGAATTAGCACCTTTACCAGAAAAGCCTCCCTTTCTCCTTCTCCTCTCTCTTGTTGGATTCAGCACATCCATAGGAAAAGCTCCTGTGTCTCTTCTGGAAGTCTATCATGGGAGGACACAGCACGAATGCAGCTCTGGCAGCCAGAGTCCTCACTAGGGGACCAAATTGATACCACAGCCTTGGTGTGGGACTTTCAGCATCCAAACCTGAGAGAAATAAATTCGTGATGAACTCCCCAATCTATTATTGTTATGGCTTCCTTAACTGANTTTTTATTTTTATATATATATATATATATATATATATATATATATATATATATATATTTGGTACAAGATTATGTTACAAATCAAATCTAGACCCGTGTCTCTCTCCCAACCCCACCCCCAACCCACCAGATTCACCGTTTCAGTCAGTTCTTTGATGCAGTCTTTTCTGTTGTTGGGGTTGTTGTTGTTCTTTCCAATGTGAAACACTCCCAACAAGAAATATTTACAACTAGGTTATTGGCACTAGCATCCACAGATGAGGGGTACCATTCATCATTTGTTTTTCTGGGACTGTGTTACTTCACTTAACATAATATTTTCTAGTTCCATCCATTTACCTGCAAAGTTCATGATGTCTTTTTCTACTGCTGCATAGAACTCGATTGTGTAGATGTCCCACATTTTCTCTATCCACTTGCCAGTTGAGGCACATTTGGGTTGGTTCCAGCTTTTTGCTATTTTGAACAGAGCTGCAATAAACATAGCTGTGCATGTATCTCTGCAGCAAAAAGAGTCTTGTGGGTATATACCCAGGAGTGGTATGACTGGGTCAAGTGATAAGCTCATTTTGAGTCTTCCTATGGTTCTCCACACTGCTTTCCATAGTGGCTGAACAAGCTTACATTCCTACTAGCAATGGATGAGTGTTCCCCTTTCCCCTCAACCTCTCCAGCAATTGGTGTCATTTGTTTTGTTGATCCTAGCCAGTCTTACCAGAGTGAGATGATATCTTAAAGTGGTTTTAATTTGCATTTCCTTAATTATTAGCAACGTTGAACACTTTTTAAGATGTTTCTCAGCCATCTATAATTCTTCACTTGTCAGGTCTCTGTTCAGATCTTTGCTCCATCTTTTTTTTTTTTTTCACATAAATTTATTTTTATTTTTTTAACAAATCTAGACCCGTGTTCCTGCCCATTCCCCCATCCCACCAGGGCTCATGCATTCTGCCAAACATGATTTTCATCTCTTTCTCAGTCTTTCTCAATATTCTCCAACTTGCTCCACCTTTTGATTGATACATTTGTTTTCTTTTGTTTTTGTTTTTTGAGTAGTTTATATACTCTGGAAATCAATGCTTTGTCACATGTATCTGCAGTGAACGCTTCCTCCCACTCTGTGGGTTTTCTCTACACTTCCTTGATTGTTTCTTTTGATGTGCAGAAGCTTTTGAGTTTAATGAGGTCCCATTTGTCAATTGTCAACCTTAATTCTTATACAACTGCTGTCTGATTTAGAAAGTCTTTTCCTACGCCTATGTCATGTAGTCTGCTGCCAACTTTTTCTTCTATCACCTTCAGAGTTTGGGGTTTCATTTTGAGGTCTTTAATCCATCTGCAGTTGACTTTTGTACAGAGCAAGAGGTAGGGGTTTAATTTCATTCTTCTGCAAGTGGTGATCCACTTTTGCCAACACCACTTGTGGAAGATGTTGTCTTTCCTCCATTGTGTCTTCTTGGCCCCCTTGTCAAATATGAGGTGGCTGAAATTGTATGTGCTCAAGATTGGATCTTCAGTTTTGTTCCATTGGTCAAGAGGTCTGTTTTTGTTCCAGCACCAAGATGTTTTTATGAGTATAACCCTGTAGTATAGTTTGAAGTCTGATGTAGAGATCCCCCCTGTATTGCTCTTTTCACTCAGGGTTGCTTTGGCTATTCAGGGTCTTTTGTTTTTCCAAATGAAATTAAGGACTTATATTTCCAAGCCTGTGAAGAAACTCTTGAGTATTTTCATTGAGATTCCATTAAATCTGTACAAGAGTTTGGGTAGAATGAACATTTTACTATATTAATTTTTCCAATCCATGAGCATGGGAGGTTTTTCTGTCTTCTGATGTCTTCAATTTCCTTCTTCAGGGGTATAAATTTTTGTTGTACAGATCTTTGGTGTCTTTGGTTAGGTTTGTTCCTGGTATTTTATTGTTTTTGAGGCGATTGTGAGTGGGAAGGTCTCCTTGAATTCTTTCTTCAGTTGGTTGTTGTTGGTGTAAAGAAAGGCTATTGATTTTTCTAGGTTAATTTTGTATCCTGCCACTTTACTGAAGCTATTTATTGTTTCTAGGAGTTTTCTGGTGGAGTTTTTATTATCCCTTAAGTAAACAATCATATCAACAAAAAGGGATAGTTGACTTCCTCTTTACTAATTAGTACTCCTTTAATTTCATTTTCTTGCCTTATTGCCCCAGCAAGTGTTTCAAACACTATATTGAAGAGGAGTGGTGACAGGGGGGAGCCTTGCAGAGTTCCTACCTTTAAAGGGAATGCTTCTGTCATTTCCCCATTTAGGATGACATTGGCAGTAGATTTCCTGTATATGGCTTTGATTACATTGAGGAATGATCCCTCCAATCCAATTCTCTCTAGGACTATAAGCATGAAGGGATGCTGGATTTTGTCAAAGACTTTTTCTGCGTAAGTTGAGATGATGGTGTGGTTTTTGTCTTTCAGTCCATTTATATGTTTGAGGATATTTATTGATTTTCATATGTTGAACCATCCCTTGCATCTCTGGTATGAATCCAACTTGGTCATGATGGATCATCTTCTTGGTGTGGGTCTGTATGTGATTTGCAAGTATTTTGTTTAGAATTTTTGCATCTGTGTTCATTAATGAGATGGGTCTATCATTCTCCTTTTTGGTTGTATCTTTCCCTGGTTTTGGTATTAGAGTGATTCTGGCTTCATGGAAGGAATTTGGGAGAATTCCCTCTGTTTGTATTCTTCTGAACAATTTGAGTAATAATGGTTGTAAGTCTTTTTGAAATGTTTTATAGAATTCTGCTTTGAAGCTATCTGGGCCTGGGCTTTTTTTAGTTGGGAGGTTTCTTATTACATCTCAATTTCTTCCTGTATTATTGGTCTATTTAAGCTGTTGATCTCTTCTTGGTTGAACTTTGGTGATTCCCAGGATTTCAAATATTCAACCATTTCTTCTAGGTTTTCAAACTTGGTAGAGTATTGGTTTTTGAAGTATTCCTGTAGGATTGTCTGGATCTTTTCCTTGTCTGTTGTGATATTTCCCTTTCATTATGGATCGTATTGATTTGGAGTTGTTCCTTCTTTCTTTTGGTTAACTGGGCTAGAGGTCTGTCTATCTCATTTATTCTTTCAAAGAACCAACTTTTGGATTCATTGATTTTTTTATATTGTTTTCTTTGTTTCTAATTCATTGATTTCTGCTCTGATTGTCTCTCAAGTATTTTTAGCTGCAGTGTTAGATTGTTCAATTGTGCTCTTTCTGGTTTTTTCGTTTTTTCGGGGGGAGGTGTTTTGTTTGTTTGTTTGTTTGTTTGTTTGTTTGTTTTTTGATGTAGGCACTCAAGGCTATAAACTTTCCTCTTAGGAATGCTTTTAAAGTGTCCTATAGGTATTGTTGTGTTGTATTTCCATTGTCATTCAATTCCAGGAATGCTTTTATTTCTTTCTTTATTTCTTCCTTGACCCATTCATTATTCAGGAGAGTGTTGTTTAGTCTCCATATGTTCTTGTAGGTTGTAGGGCTTATCCTGGTGTTGATATTGAGCTTTATTGCACTGTGGTATGAGAGAATGCATGAAATTATTTTAATCTTTTTGTATTTGTTGAGGTTTTTTTCTGTGTTCCAGTATGTGGTCTATTTTGGAGAATGATCCGTGGGGTACTGAGTGGAAAGTGTATTCTCTGGTATTTGGGTGGAATATTTGGTAGATGTCTGTGAGGTCCACTTGGTGTATGGTATCATTCAGTTCAGATGTCTTTCTGTTTATTCTTTGTCCTGTTGATCTGTCCAAAGGACTTAGTGGGGTATTGAAATCCCCTACTATGAGTGTACTGGGGTTAATCTGTGCCTTAAAGTCCTGAAGAATTGTCTTTATAAAGTTTGGTGCACGAGATTTTTGGTGCATATATATTCATGATTGTGAAGTCTTCATGGTCAATTGTTCCTTTGATAAGGATGTAATGGTCCTCTTTGTCTCTTTTGATTTCTTTTACTTTGAAGTCTATTGTGTCTGATATTAAAATAGCAACACCTGCTTTCTTTTTTGTACCATTTGCTTGGCATATATTTTTCCATCCCTTCACCTTAAGTTGGTGCCTGTCCTTGAGATTGAGATGGGTTTCTTGTAGACAGCATATAGATGGGTTTTGTTTTCTAATCCAATCATCCAGTCTATGTCTTTTGATTGGGGAGTTTAGTCCATTAATATTTAAGGTTATAATTGAAAGATGCATGTTGCTTCCTTTCACCTTATTATCCGTCTGCATTTTTAGTCTCTGTTTCTACTTTTGCAGTTATTTTTTTTTATTAATTTCTCTTTCTAGGTACTTGGGGATAGTTGCTCCTCTTTTCTGTCCTTTGATTTGCTTCAAGTATTTTCTGAAGGGTTGGTTTTCCAGACATGTATTCCTTCATCTTGTTTATGTCATGGAAGATTTTTCTTTCTCCTTCAACTATAATTGACATTTTTGCTGGGTATAGTAACCTGGGTTGGCATCTATAGTCTTTTAACACTGGGAATGCTTTGCTCCATGTTCTTCTTGCTTTCATGGTTTGCACTGAGAAGTCAGATGTAATTCTGATGGGTATCCCTTTATATGTAGCTTGTTTTTTTCTTGTGGGTTTCACAATTTTGTCTTTGTTTTGGGTATCTAGAATTTTAAATATGATATGGCATGGGGAGTTTCTTTTCTGATCTTGTCTGTTTGGAATTCTATGTGCTTCTTGTATTTATATGGGTTTGTTTTTAGTTTGGGGAAATTTTCATCTATTATTCTGTTGAAGATATGATCAATACTATTCTCTTGGGATTCTTCTCCTTCTTCTATTCCTATGATGTGGTGGAGGTTTGATCTTTTCATAGTGTCCCATATTTCCTGGTTATTCCACTTTTGTGTATTTTTAAAATTTTCATAATCTTTACTTGAGCTTTTATTGTTCTGTGTTATCTTCCATGTCTGATATTCTTTGTTCTGCTTCCTCCATTCTATTTCTGAGGCTTTTTCCGTTCCTTTCCTCTTAACTGAATGAGTGTTCTATTTCCTTTTTCACTTTGTCCTGTGATTTCTTTAGTACTTCCACTTCCTTTTGGAGCTTCTCCATCTCTTCTTGCTGCTCCTTACTTCGCTGGCTGACTTCCTTTTTCAGTGTTTCCACTTCCTTTTGGAGTTTGTCTTTTTCTCCCTCTAGTTCTTTCTGGAGTTTGCCATTCTCTCCCTTTAGTTCTTTCCAAAGTTTATCATTGTCTCCCTCTAGATCCTTCTTGAGTTTTTCATTCTCTCTCCTTAGTTCTCTGACTTGTTCTTTATATTCTTTAATTTCTCTGCAATTGTTCCTCTACAATCTGTTTCTTGGGTCACCCCCAGGGGGATCCCACTGTAGCAATCTCCTACAGGGATGGTAGAGTTTGGTGTGGAATTATCCTGCACTTTTCCCATGTTGTTCGTTCGTCATGTCCCTGGCAAGTGGGTTTCCCTTTTTTGCCTGTATTCCGATGTGAATCACAAATGTCTTTTCACTGTGTTTAAGGCTTGCTTTGCTTCCCTCCTTCAGATGTCTTTTTTTTTCTCTCCTTGTTATGGAGTATTGACTTGTCTAGGTTTCAGGCTTTCAATTTTGTTTACACATTGGAAGTCTAATTCACTCTTTCCTTTCTGTTCTGAAGGCTCCCTAAAATTCCACTTGGACACTCAGCAATTCTAGTTGTGGGGGGTGGATGATATGCCTGACTTAGCCCATGCCCCCGTACTCAGTGCTTTAGGTGGTCCTGGGAAGTCCCTGATCTAAGCACTGCACACTCCTCATCTTTTCTTATTCCTGAGTAGAACTCCATTTTGTACATGTACCACATTTTTAATATCCATTTGTCAGTTATGGGACATTTAGGTTGTTCCCACTTCTTGACTACAGTGAAAAGAGCAACAACAAACATGGATATATAAGTATCTTTACAGTATGATGAGTCTTTTGGGTATAGGCCAAAGGTATATAATGGGTTTGTTTTTAGTTTTTTGATAGTTCTCCACCTTGCCTTCCATTGTGTCTACATTAGTTTCCCACTAGTAGTGGGTGCGTGTTTCCCTTTCTCCACATCCTCACCAGCTTTTGGTGTCCTTTGTTCTCTTGATTTTAGTCTGATTAGGGTAAGATTGAATCATAAAGTGTTTTTTTTTCAGAACTTCTCAAATTACTAAGAATTTTGAGCAGTTTTAATGTATTTCTTAGACATTTTTGTTTCATTTGAGAATTATCTGTTTATATCTGTAACCCATAATTTTTATTGGATAATTTATTCTCTTGCTACTACATTTTTTGAGTTATTTTTATATTCTGCATATCAACCCTCTCTTGGATGTGGATCTGGTAAAGATTTTCTCCCTCTCAGTAGGTTCCCTCTTCACTTCCATGGCTGTTTCTTTTGCTGTACAGAAGCTTTGTAGTCTAATGAGGTCCCAGGTATTGATTGTTGACCTTAATTCCTGAGCAGTTGAAGTCCCATTAAGAAAGTCCTTTCCTGGGATGGAGAGATGGTCTAGTGGTTGGGAGCGCCGACTGCTCTTGCAGAGGACCTGGGTTCGATCCCCAGTGCCCACATGGCAGCTGATAGCCATCTGTAACTCCAATTCCAGGACAACTCCAGTTCCAGGGGAATCCTACGCCCTCTTCTGACCTCCCATGGCATTGCACGACATGGGTGCACAAACCTACATGCAGACAGTACATTCATAAACATTAAATAAATAAATAAATAAATAAATAAACAAATAAATAAAAGTCCTTTCCTATGCCTACATCTTGGAGGATACTGCCTATGTGTTTTTCTAGCAGTTTCAAAGTTTGAGATTTTATATTGAAGTCTTTGATCCATTTGGAGTTGACTTTTGCACAGAGTGAAAAATAAGGACCCACATTCTTCTACAGGTGGAGATCTAGTTCTCCCAGCACTGTCTGGTGAAGATAGTGTCTTTCCTTTATTGTGTGTTCTTGGCGCCTTTGTCAAATATCAAGTGGCTGAAATTGTATGTATTCATGTTTGGGTCTTCTGCTCCATTGATCTATGTGTCTATTTTTGTGCCAGTACCATGTTGTTTTTATGAATACAGCTCTGTAATATAACCTGAGATCTGGTATGGTGATACTCTAGCATTGTTCTTTTTGCCCAAGATTGTTTGAGCTACCTAAGGTCTTTCATGATTCCATATGAATTTTTTGGATGAATTTCTCTAGCTCTGTGAAGAATGATGTGGGTATTTTGATTAGCATGGCATTGAATCTATAAGTTGTTTTTGGTAAGGTCATCATTTTCACAATATTGATTCTACCCCTTCACAAGCATTGTAGTTTTTTCATCTCCTAGTGTCTTCCTCTATGTCTTCTATAAAGATTTGAAATTTTTATTGTAGAGATCTTTAATGTTTTGGTTAAGTTTATTCCTAAATATTTAAGTTTTTTGATGTTACTGTGAATGGGGGTTTCTCTGTATGCTTTTTCTGATTACTAGTTGATGATCTATAGAAAGGCTACTATTTTTGTAAGTTGATTTTTATAACCTGCCACTTTACTGAAAGTATTCATCATTTCTAGCAGTTTTCTGCTGGAATTTTTTGGATCTCTTATGTATAATGTCATATCATCTACAAATAGAGATAATTTTACTTCTTTTCCAATTAGTATTCCTTTAATTTCTTTCTCTTGTCTTATTGCTCTTGCAAGGGTTTCAAGCATTATATTGAAAAGAAGTGGAGAAAGTGGACAGTCCTCTTTGGTTTCTGATTTTAAAGGGAATGCTTCCTTTAAAGGGTTTTTCTCCATTTAGAATGATGTTGGCTATGGGTTTGTTGACTATATCTTTAATAGTATTGAGGTATGTTCCCTCCAGACCCATTCCTTCTAGGATTTTTAACATGTATGTTGAAATCCCTGCATTTCTCGAACAAAGCCTACCTGATCTTGGTGGATAGGATCTTTTTTATGTGCATCAATATGCAGTTTATGAATATTTTGTTGAATATCTTGGTATCTATGTTCATTATGGATATGGGCCTATAGTTTTCCTTCTTTTCTATATCTTTACCTAGTTTGGGTATTAGAGTGATGTTGGCTTCATAGAAGAAGTTTGGGATTTCTTCCTCTGTTCCTGTCTTTTTTGAATAATTTCAGCAGTATTAGTTGTAGATCTTCTTTGAATGTTTGGTAGAATTCAGTTGTGAAGCCATTTGAGCCTGGGTATTTTTTAGTCAAGAGGTTTTTTATTACTCTTTCAATTTCCTCATTTGTTATGAGTCATCCCATTAATATTTAAAGTTATTATTGAGAGATGTGTGCTGCTTCCTTTTATCTTGTTTTCTGTTTGCATTCTTGTTCTAGGTTTGTATTTCTGCAGTTATACTTTTATTCATTACTCTCTGTAGTGCTTGGGGATAGTTGCTCCTTTCCTCTGACCTTTGAATTCCTTCGAGTATTTTCTGAAGGGTTGGTTTCCTGGACATGAATTCTTTCATCTTGTTCATGTCATGAAAGATTTTTTCTTTCTCCTTCAACTATAATTGACATTTTTGCTGGGTATAGTAATCTGGGTTGGTATCTATAGTCATTTAGTACTGGGAATACTTTGGTCCAAGTCCTTTTGGTTTTCATCATTTGCACTGAAAAGTCAGCTGTAATTCTGATGGGTTTTTCCTTTATATGTAACTTGTTGTTTTGCTCTTGAGACCTTCAGTAATTTGTCTTTGTTTTGGGTGTCTAGTGCTTTAACCATGATATGGTATGAGCTATTCCTTTTCTGATCTTGTTTATTTGGTGTTCTATGTGCTTCTTGCATTTGAAAGAGTTTGTTATTTTTCAGTTTGGGGAAATGTTCTATTATTCTGTTGAATATCTGATCAATATCTTTGTCCTGGGATTCTTCTCTTTCCTCTATCCCTATGATGTGGAGGTTTGATCTTTTCACAGTGTCCCATAGTTCCTGATTGTTCCACACTTATGATTTTTAAAAATTTTTCATACTCTTTGTTTGAGCATTGCAGTTCTTCCACCTTGTCTTCCAGTATTGATATTCTACTTTCTGCTTCATCCATTCTGTTACTGAGGCTTTTTCCCATCATTTGCTGCTGATTGAATGAGTGTGCAATTTCCTTTTTCACTTCATCCTGTGATTTTTTTTTTTTTCTTTTTTTAGTATTTCCAGTTCCATTTGGAGTTTGTCATTCTCTCCTTCTAGATCCTTGATTCGCTGGTCAGTTTCCTGTTTCTTTTTGGCATAGATTCTTTTCAATATTTCCACTTAATTCTTGAGTTTGTCATTCTCTCCCTTCATTTCTTTGAGTATGTCTATTATTGTTCTTTTAATATCTGTGTCCTGAGTTATCTCCAGGGAGAACTCATTGGTGTTTTCTATTGGACTGCTAGATTTTGTTTGGGATTTATTATTTGCTTTTCCCATGTTGTTGGTTTTCCTTTGTGCTCTTGGCATGCGAATTTGATTTGTTGTTTATAGTCTGATGCAAAATTCAAGTGCTTCTTCCCTTGGTTGAAGACCTGTTCCTCTAGGTTGAAAGGTTTGCTGTCTCTTCTGTTACTTTGTGCTCCAAGTCACCTTCTCTGTTCCCACCAGGATGGCCACAAAGGGGGTGGGTGGCAATAGTTTTTGCTCACACAATTCTGTCACTGCTAAGGTGACTATAGGGCCCTACCTAATCTGGTCTGGAAGTCGGAGCAGCTCCAAAAACCCTGTACCTGAAGCAACTGGGCTTGGATGGTCCTGGAACCCAACCTGCATTGAAATTGACTGGGCTCTGATGATCCTGGAATCCTGTACAGGAGGGGCCCTTGCTGGGAAGGTCCTGGAACCCACCTGCCGAGATGCTTGCCCTACCACTCTCCCTGTGTCAGAAGCAAAGGTGCTAGGATGGTCCTGGAACCCTGCACTGTAAATGACTGGGCTCAGACTGTCTTGGAACACTGGACTGGAAGCATTGGGGCTGGGATGGTCAACATATGTATGTAAATCAATAAAAATCATAAAACACATAAGTGGACTAAAAGACAAAAACCATGTGATCATCTCAATTGATGCAGAAAAAGCCTTCAACAACATTCAGCATCCCTTCATGCTTAAAGTCCTAGAGGGAATTGGCCTGGAGGGAACATTCCTCAATGTATTCAAAGCCATATACAATAAACCCATGGCCAACATCATCCTAAATGGAGAAAAGTTAGAAGCATTCCCCTTAAAGGCAGGAACCTGGCAAGGCTGTTCCCTATCACCACTCTTCTTCAATATAGTGCTTGAAACACTTGCCAGGGCAATAAAACAAGAAATGGAAATTAAAGGAGCACTAATTGGAAAAGAGGAAGCCAAACTATCCCTCTTTGCAGATGATATGACAGTTTACCTAAGGGATGCTAAAAACTCTACCAGAAAACTCCTAGAAACAATTAAGAGTTTCAGTAAAATGGTGGGATACAAAATTAACCTAGAAAAATCAGTAGCATTTCTCTACACCAACAAAAAACAACTGCAGAATGAATACAAGAAGACCTTCCCACTCACAGTAGCCAAAAAATAAATAAATAAATAAAATACCTAGGAACAAACTTAACCAAAGACACCAAAGATGTCTACAATAAAATTTTTAAATCCATGAAGAAGGAGATTGAAGAAGACATCAGAAGATGGAAAGACCTCCCAGGCTCATGGATTGAAAAAATCTAATATAATAAAAATGTACATTCTACCCAAAATGATATACAGATTCAATGCAATCACAATTAAAATCCCCAAGAATTTCTTCACAGGCTTGGGGAAAAAATCCTTAAATTCATATGGAAAAACAAAAGACCCAGATAAGCCAGTGACACCGAGCAAAAAGTACAGTACAAGGGGTATCACTATGCCAGACTTCAAACTATATTACAGGGCTATAGTTATAAAAACAGCCTGGTACTGGCACAAAAACAGGCTCATAGACCAAAGGAACAAAACTGAAGCTCCAAACTTGAGCACATACAATTTCAGCCACCTCATATTTGACAAAGGGGCCAAGAAGACACAATGGAGGAAAGAGCATCTTCAGTACAGGGTGCTGGCAAAACTGGATCACCATTTGTGGAAGAATAAAATTAAACCCCTACCAGTGGATCAAAGACCTCAGCATGAAACCCAAAACTCTGAAGGTGATAGAAGAAAATGTTGGCAGCAACCCATAAGACATAGGTGTAGGAAAAGACTTTCTAAATCAAACAACAGCTGTGCAGGAAATAAGGTCAACAATTGACAAGTGGGATCTCATTAAACTCAAAAGCTTCTGTACAGTCAAAGAAACAATGAAGTGAAGAGAAAACACACAGAGTGGGAGGAAACCTTCCCCAGTGATACATCTGACAGGGCATTAACATCCAGAATATATAAACTACTCAAAAAACAAAGAAGAAACAAAACAAATGACCAACTCAAGAGATGGAATAAAGAGCTGAACAGAGACTTCACATGTGAGGAAATAAAGATAGCTGAGAAACATCTTAAAGTATTCAATACCATTAATAATTAAGGAAATGCAAATTAAAACCACTCTCAGATATCATCTTACTCCACCAATATGACTGGCTAAGATCATGAAAACAAAAGACACCAAATGCTAGAGAGAATGTGGGGAAAGGGGAACACTCATCCACTGCTGGTGGGAATGTAAACTCATACAACCACTATAGAAAGCAGTGTGAAGAACCCTTAAAAGAATCAAAATGAGTCTACCACCTGCCCAGTCATATCACTCCTGGGTATATACCCACAAGACTCATCCTACGTCAAAGATACATGCACATCTATGTCAACTGCAGCTCTCTTCACAATAGTGAAGAGCTGTAAGCAACCCAAGTGCAACTCAAGCATCGAGTGGATAGAGAAAATGTGGTACATCTACACAATGGAGTTCTATGCAGCAGTAAAGAAAGAAGACATCATGAACTTTGCAGGTAAATGGATGGAACTAGAAGACATTATGCTAAGTGAAGTAACACAGTCCCAGAAAACAACAAACAACAAATGGTATCCTTCATCTGTAGATGCTAGCACCAAATGCCTACTAGTAAAGCAAACTGTGCAATATTTCTTTTACCTGAAAGCATCTGTACAATTATAATGGGAATACCTTAATGGGACCTAGAATTAGCCTTCCACGTATTTTCAGACTTTGTCATTGTGGTTTATGGGGGGAAGATATCTATGCATACTTTAGAGTAATATAAAATTAAAGGGGAAAAATTTGAATTCCAAAAATGGTTACCCTCATTTGTGGATGATAACACCAAATCCCCAGTTGAAAGGCAAACTAAACAACATTTTTGTTATATTTATTTATATCTGAAAGCAAATGTGCTGTTATAATATCAATCTTCTAATGGGCTCTAGAATTGACCTACCACTTATTTTCAGACTCTGTAATTATTGTATATGGGTGGAAGGTACATATTTATATCTTAGAGTAATGTAAAATTAAGGGGGAAAATATGAATGTTCAAACATATTTTGGAATTAACATACAGTTTATTCTCAGAGGTCATAATTTTGATACATATGTGATAGTTATATAGACATATTTTGGAACAATACAAAGGGGAGGGAACAACAACAGCATAAAGACTGGGTCAAAGAACTGACTGATACAGTTTCATTCTGCCCAAAACAACAAGCCTCTGCAGTGAAAAACTTTGGAAACACTGAGAGAAAGATGTAAGACATTTATTGCAGAAGGCATGAACTGGGGTGGGGTGGGGGGCAGGGAAAGTAAAATGTGTCTAAATTGGACTGAAAGATAATGTATGAAATACACAAATCATCAATAAAAGAAATAAATAATAAATAACTTTTATATGTGCTCTTTCTGATTTTTTAATGTAGGAACTAAGAGGTATAAACTTTCCTCTTAGGAGTTCTTTTATGGTGTCCCAGAGGTTTTGTTGCATTGTATTCTTTTTTAATTTTTTTAAAAAATATTTATTTTTTTATTTATTTATTATTTTTTATGTGTGAGTGTACTGTCTGCATATAGGTTGGTGCACCCGTGTCATGCAGTGCTGCAGAGGTCAGAAAAGGACATCGGATTCCCTTGGAACTGGAGTTAAAGTTCTCAGCCACCATGTGGGTGCTGGGAATCGAACCCAGGTCCTCTGCAATAGCAGTCTATGCTCTTAATCCCTGAGCCATCTCTCCAGCCCTTGCATTGTATCTTATTTTCATTTAGTTGCAGGAATACTTTCCTTCTTAATCTCTTCTTTGACTCACACATTCAGGAGTGTGTTGTTTAGTCTCCATGAGTTTGTGTAGTTTCTAGAGCTTCTTTTGCTATTGATTATAAGCTTTATTACACTGTGGTCTGACAGAATTCATTTTTTTTTAAATTGTTGAGGTTTGTTTTGTGTCCCAGAATGTGGTTAATTTTAGAAAAGTTTGCATGGACTGCTGAATAGAGAGTGAATTCTTTGGTGCTTGGGTAGAATATTCTGTAGATGACCATTAGGTCCATTTCATGTAAGATGTCACTTAATTCAGATGTCTTTCTGTTTATTCTTTGTCCCATTGACTTGTCTACTGAAAAGAAGGTGATACTGAAGTCACCTACTATTACTGAATTGCAGTTAATCTATGTTTTATATTCCTGGAATACCAATTCTTATGAAATTACATGCACTAGAGTTTGATGTATATATATATATATAATATATATTTATATATATATAGATATATATATCTTTCAGGATATAATTATATCTTCCAATCTTCCTATTCTTGATTGATTGCTCCTTTGATTAGAATGAAGTGACCCACTTTATCTTTTCTAATTACTTTTAATTTGAAATCTATTTTGCTACATATTAGAATTACAACACCTGCTTGCTTTGTAGAGCCATTTTCTTGGAAAATTTTTTCCATCCTTTCACCCTCAGGTAGTGTCTAGCCTTGAAAGTGAGATGAGTTACTTGAAGACAACAAAAAGATGGGTTTTCTTTCTTGATCCATCTACTAGTCTGTGCCTTTTGACAGAGGAATTGAGGCCAGTGATATTTAATGTTATTAGTGAAAGGTGTCTATTGGATACTGTCATTTCATTGTGTTTGTGCCGTATTTTGTGTTTCCATTACTATGCCCTCCTTCGTTTTCTTCCTGTAGCCTCTTGAGTACCCTCATTCCTGTGGTCAGCCCTTGGTATTGTTTCAAGTATTCTCTCTGTAGTGCTGGTCTGGTAGAAATGAATTCTTTGAACCTATTTATGTCACAAAAAATTTTTTTTTTCTGTTACCCTTCAACCATGATAGATAATTTTGCTGGAGAAAGTATTTGGAGTTGGGATCCAAGGTCATTTAGAACTGGGAATATTTTGGGATGAATTTTTTACAGTATATATTAGTCACTTTATTTCATCTTTAAAGAAATCTCTGTTCATTTCCATACGCCTTTCAGGTGTGTGTTTAATTTTTATTTCATATTTGACACAGATTACACAAACATACCTTAAGTCTTTAGTAAACTGAAGAAAAGAGTTGTATGCACCATAACTATAGTTCCAGTTTTCCTATTGGGTTGTTTAACTTGGTGCTTGGTTTCTTGCCTTGTTTGCACGTCTTTGACACTAATCTTCTGTAGATGTTGCTTTGATTTGAATGAAAATGTCCCCCACAGGCTTCAAGTAGTAGAACATTTTGTCCCCAGTTGGTGGTACTATTTTTGGAGGTCTTAGAAAGTGTGGCCTTGGACTGGAGAGATAGCCTAGGGGTTAAGAGCACCGACTGCTCTTGCAGAGGACCCGGGTTCGATCCCCAGCACCCACATGGCAGCTAAGAACCATCTGTAACTCCAATTCCAGGAGAACTCCAGTTCCAAGGGAATCCGAGACCCTCTTTTGACCTCCGAGGCATTGCACGACATGGGTACACAAACCTACATGCAGACAGTACATTCATACGCGTAAATAAAAATAAATAAATAAAATAAAAAAAAGTGTGGCCTTGCTGAACAAGGAAACACATGGGGGCAGGACAGGTAGTTAGAGACTTAGTTCTTAAGCCTTACTGCATTTCAAGTCATGCTCTCCTTCCTGTGCCTGTTTCAAGATGTGAGCAGTTAGCTCCTGCTCCTACTACAGCCACCTCTGCGGCCATTCCTCCCCACCATGGTGGACTCCTGCTCCTTTGGAACTGTAAGGGCAAGTAAACTCTTCCTTCTACAAGTTCCATTGGTCTGATGTTTTGCTCCAGCAACAGAAAAGTGACTAATACAGATATGTAACTGGCAAAGATTTTTCTCCCATTCTGTAAGCTGTCTTTTTCCTGGCTTGATAGTTTCTTTTCTTGTATGGAAGCTTTTCAAGTTTGTGAGGTCTCATTTGGTGATTACTGGTCTTATTTTCTGAGTAACTAGAATAGGATTCAGAAAGTCCTTCCACATTATACTTCCATGAAAATGCTCTCTGTATTTTCCTCTAGCAGTTTCAGAATTCTGGTTCTTATGTTGTAGTCCTTAATCCATTGGAATCGAGTTTGTGCAAGGAATGTTGGAGATCTAGTTTCTTTTGTCCACACGTAGATATCCAGTTTTCCCAGGATCATTGGTGGAAGAAGTCTTTTCTCAAATGTGTCTTTTGGACATCTTTGTAAAAATCCAGGTGATTACAGTTGTGTGTACTTATAGCTGGGCCCTCTGTTCTGTTCCATTAGTGTGTCTTTTTTTATGTCAGTATGATGCTATCTTTCTTACTATGGCTGTGTAATATAACTTGAATTCAGGTACAACCTCTGGCAATATTCTTTTAGCTCAGGATTGTTTGTCTACCTAGGGTATTTTATTGCTTCCATATGAATCTTAAGATTTTTTTTCTCCTATTTCTGTGAAGAATAGCCCAGAACTTTTGATTGAAATAACATTGACTATGAAGATTACTTTTGGTAGGATGTCCAGTTTCACAGTAATAATTCTTCCAATTCACAGTGATGGGAGGTCTTTCCATCTAATAATGTCTTCCTGAGTTTCTTCCTGCAGTATTTTATAGTTTTCATTGCCATCATTTCACTTCCTTAGGTTTCATACAAGACAGTTTCACCTTGAGCTTTAAATTTCTCAGTACTGATTACTGCTTATTGAGAAAATTTCTTAGTTTTGGTTTCCACAAAACATGTTCATGTATCTACAATTAGACTCTAATACTCATCTGGCTTTTTGATAGCAAGGGCAATATTGGATTTCTGAATAGTGAATTTAGTAACCCCTTTAACTTGTCAATGTTTGACAAGATTTCTGTAACTTTTTTTCATTCTGATTTTTTTCTTTGCTGACTGTTTTTTCATTGATTTCAGCAGGTGGGCTTCTTGGGTGTTTGCTTATGTAGAGTTCTTTATGTTTTACACATATTCTGCATGTCATTCTTCTAGTACTCTAAGAAAATGAGATCAGAACTATAAATGCACACATCCACTACAATTTTCTTGAATAATAGTAGAAATAGTTTAAAGAACAGTGAGTGATCATGAGGTCATATCCTACACTAGAAATTATTTTTTTAATTGTGATGTATTTAATCAGTGTGAAGAAACATTCTTTAGCTTTTCTGACTAGTTATGGTTTGAAATCTATTTTTTCAGATAATAAAACAGTGACCTCTGGTTGCTTCTAAGTTCCCTTTGTTTGGAATACCCTTTTCTGTCCTTTCACCCTAAAGTAGTGTCTATCGTTTATGGCTAGGTGTGTTTCTTGGATGCAACAAGCAGGTCTTTTCTGCCTTTTTGTCCAATCTACTAGTCTGTGTTTTTTCCTCAGAGAACCCATGATTCAAATGGAGGGTCTTTGGAAGAAAATAGAGCGTTTGACAAATTCTGTGCTTTGTGAAGTCAAAAGAGCATGTATCCCAGTGGAACAATGGGGTTAAATTCCATCTGTCACCTTGGGCTCACTCACCCTGTGCCATAACTGGAGGAGAAAGAAATGGCACACCAGGTTTGTGCTTCTGAGAGATGGGCTTTGGCATCCTTGATAGACAAGAGCTACTTTTGACTATGTGTCTGTCTCCTGCTGATTTTGTCCCTCTCATTTGAAGAGCCACTGGAAATGAGCAAATTGAAGACATTTTCAGATAAAGTTAGCTTTCCTGCACATGGTGACATTGTCAGTTGTAATGATCCTGACATCGCTTGTGTTGTATATGGGCTTTCCTTGGGTGTAACATTTAGCTTACATCTTTGCATCTTGAGCATAACATAGTCTAAATACCCAATGGCAGTCATGAATCTGAACACTGAGGATGCTAGTTAGGTAGGTAGATATCTGAAAAGTTTACAAAGTACGCCCCATCACTACAGACAGGTGATGTCAACACAGTCTATTTATTGGATTCATTTTGAGAATTGACCAGGAGAAATAACATTTGCTTCCATCTGGTTTCTTTCTGTATGGAGGTGGTCACTGGTAGGAAGTTTATATAAATCATCAATTTTTACAGAATTGGTGCTTGCAGAGTAACTCTAGTGTTACCCTGTTCCTTTCTGAAGAACAACTAGTATGTGAGAGTTTAGAGCAAATTCTTCCAAATTCAGGGGTTACCCTTTACATGCAGAGCTGACAAAAAAAACATACTGAACTATCATCTACTCTCTCTCTCTCTCTCTATCTGAGAGGGAGAGCAATCAGAAAATGTATTTTGTCCTAGGGTCTTATTTGGTCCATAGGATTCTATGTGCCTGGGAGTGAAGAACATTTTTATTGATAGCCATAATATTCCCCAAGACTTCAAACAACAATTTATGGTAATCAATAACTTTACTAGCAATAATTATCATAAAAATAGATTCATCTGTTCAAGGCTGAATGAGCATTTTTTTCAAGAAAGTCAGACAGTGTGAGCTATTGATTCACACTGGGTATCTGAAAGCTGCTTCCTCAGATGCTGTGTGACCTCTAATCCATGCTTGCATTCAAACACTGGTAATTTCAAAATTTCCAGTCTTTGCTTCCATTTTTCACAGTGTGGTCACAGAAAATCATAATTTTCAACTGAAGTAATGATAGAATGACTTATCAGTTACTTTCAACAGTTATGTTTTTCATTTTCTTTGTTATGATTTAATTATCATACTTATTAAAGTATACATATTTTATTAAATAGTAGAATATTGGAGGAAAAAGAGATTCTCCTTTTTAATTTTTTTACTTTATTATTATTTTTTTATGTGTATGAATGTACTGTCTGCATGTAGGTTTGTGCATCCGGGTCATGCGATGCCACGGAGGTCAGAAGAGGGTGTCTTGGATTCCCCTGGAACTGGAATTAAAGATGGTTCTCAGCCACCATGTGGGTGCTAGGGATCGAACCCTGGTCCTTTGCAAGAGTGGTCAGCGCTCTTAACTGCTAGGCCATCTCTCCAGCCCTCTTATCCTTCTTATATGCCAGTAGCTCATAGATTTGGTCTTTCCATAGTGCTGTGTATGTAATTGGAATTCCCACTCATCCCTCATTATTTTTGTCTTTGTCCTTATTGGATTATTCCAATTTCTACAGCTCATTGAGATCAGCTATTCTGTGTTCAGAAAGTTCATAGTTTAGGAGCTCAGAATACTTGGTGCAAACTACAAATCATTCTCTAACTATAATATTAGCTTGGAGAGCAATCATAGCTGCTGGGCAATCCAACTATGCAAAGGCTGTACTAGCCAACCTACAACAAGTTGACTTTGACTTAAATAACTGCTGGAGAATAAATGACCAAAGAATAGAATGTGTAACACTCAGTAATAATATCAGGAATGGGAGGGAACTAGGGTAGGAGAAGACAGGGATAAAAAGTAGATTGACTGTGAAAATTGAAAACTCAAAATGAGTAACGTTTTGTATTTGGAGCAGAAAGCTGTTAGATGCCACAGATTTTTTTTTTTTTTGTCTTTTTGAGACAGGGTCTCCCTCTAGCCCCAGCTGTCCTGGAACTCACTCTGTAGACCAGGCTGGCCTTGAACTCACAAAGATCCGCCTGCCTCTGCCGAGGTAAAAAGAGGAGTGGACAATTGTTGGAGACTGGTGTGACTTGACTTGGAGCAAGTAGAGCTTGGGACCTTGAAACCAGACTGCTGCCTCAGAGAGCGAGGGAGGTGCTGAATACAGGGTCTCAAAACCCTGTCAGGCAGAACACTCACTGCTCAACAGATACGGGGAACCTGGCTGGGTGAGAGGCTCTGCGGGTCCTCGTTCTAAGAAAAGCATCTCAGCTAACTTCACCTGTTATCTGGCACAAGCAGGTGCCTTGTCTAAAATTCTCCTGACTTTTTTGTAAAAAGGTTATGTGTCCTGTTTTTCAAACTTTTTCCTGGAATGTGGCTTTTGTGCAGCCTTGAAAACAGCTGCCAGCTTTTGTCTATATAAGCATGAGTTCTTGGAGAATTAAGTGACTTGCTGCACAAAGACAGGTGTTCCAGAGTCAATGCTCTGTACCACACCCAGAGTAGGCCCGCCCCCACAGAAAATGATAAGAATATGAAAATACACAGGAGAAAGAGGGGAAGTACAAGAGGTGTCAGTGAAAAGTACAGTAAAGAAAGCCTCATGGTAGACTGGACAGAAAACATACAAATCAGTCTTAACAACTGCTGGAAACAAAAGCAAAAACATCATGAGACATCTATAAAAGAGTGGAGACTAGGTAATAGAAGATAATAGGGAAAAAGAATACTCCTGGAGTGAATTGCTGGCCCTGTACACTGACTGAGTTTTGAAGTGACATTCTCTGGTTCAAGGCCTTTTACCTGAGCGAGGGCTTTCTGCTGCCATACACAAAAAGGATAACCAAACAAATAGCACCATTGTAAACTGTTTAGACTTTTTTTTTTTTTGGTCTTTTCGAGACAGGGTCTCCCTGTAGCCCCAGTTGTCCTGGAACTCACTCTGTAGACCAGGCTGGCCTTGAACTCACAAAGATCCGCCTGCCTCTGCCTCCCAAGTGCTAGGATTAAAGGCGTGCATCACCACGCCCGGCTCTGTTTAGACATTTTAAAAGGAACTCTCAGGCCAGGCGTGGTGGTGCATGCCTTTAATCCTAGCACTTGGGAGGCAGAGGCAGGCGGATCTTTGTGCGTTCAAGGCCAGCCTGGTCTACAGAGTGAGTTCCAGGACAGCTGGGGCTACAGGGAGACCCTGTCTCGAAAAGACCAAAAAATAAATAAATAAATAAATAAATAAAATAAAAGGAACTCTAAGAAAAGAAAGTAGTATCCAAGCATTAGCTACAATTTTGACCTAGTAACAGTACCTTTAACTTGACACTATAGAATTAATAAGTTAAAAATATAATAACTTTCTATGAAGGAAGCTAGCAAGGGATTCTAGCCTGAAGTCTCTTTGGCTTTCCCGAGCATTCTCTCAGTTCTGGTGTTAATTTTGCTTTCATTCCAGTTCAGCGTGTCATTATTTAAACAGCCTACTAGATTTTAGATTACCTGAAAAGCAAAATAGACTTACTTCTCAGTCAAATTTTCGTAAATCCATACTAGGTGAAGGCCACCCTGAAAGATTTACAGTATATGTATTTTTGCTACTTAAGAGTTCATTCTGAGAACTCATATCATTTTTCATTTCAACAGAGCCAAGAGCAGCTCAGAGCAGATTGCTTCTTCCCTTCTTCCTTTTCAATTTCAGTTATATTCTCTTAATCCCTGTTTCCATCCATGCCCTGGAGAATATGTGGATCAATGTTTTTTTAAAAAAGACAATAAACTCATATATCCATGGATCCTCAAAAAATTGATACATTTCTGAGAAAAAATAAGAGTCAATATGAGTAGCAGGAACCGGCCTTAGCTTAAGGTAAGAAGCATTACAAGAAGTTGAATACAATTAACAAGCTGGCAGCTCTTAAAAGAAATCTACTCGTGTTCAGCCTGCATTAAAGAAGTGTGGAGTGAGGCTAGGGAATGAGAATTTGATATTTTATTGTGAACTTGTTAAATAGTTGACAAACTGATTGATGATGCCCACCTTAGGGGTCAGATGGAAAATAATTTAGCACATAGATAGACTGCCCATGAGTAGCGGGATTGATGGCGACAACAGGAAAGACCTGCACTGTTGCCAGTAGCTCAAAGGTCAAGGACAAGATGATTTGGGGCCATCTTCAAGAACATATGAAGAAATATGAAAAGGTAAGAGATTTACAAAGAGGAAATTATGAGGTTCGTGGCTGTGAGTTTAGGTGATATCTGGAGCAATGGTTTGACTTCTAAGACTAAGTAGTTTTCAACTCAGCTACAGAGATGAAAAATGAAAGTAAGCCACACAGATTTAGGAACAGAGAAATAAGCCGAAGCTCTCATGGTCAGCTGATGGGGCTGTGAGGAAAGAAAAGCAGGCTTCTCACCTCGCCTCCTTTTACTGTGTTTATCTTTCTACATTTTCTACCCTTAGCTGTTTTCTTTTATTTCATTCCCTTACAATACTGAAACTTTAGTCATGCTATTAATTATATTTGTTCAACATTCCTCATTTTTGAACAACAAAAATATAGTTTAAATGCTGAATAGTGATTTTAAAAATAATTTTGGGGGCTGGAGAGATAGCCTAGCAGTTAAGAGCGCCAACTGCTCTTGCAGAGGACCTGGGTTCGATCACCAGCACCCACATGGCGGCTGAGAACCGTCTGTAACTCCAATTCCAGGAGAACTCCAGTTCCAGGGGAATCTGACACCCTCTTCTGACCTCCGAGGCATTGCACGACACGGGTGCACAAACCTGCATGCAGACAGTACATTCATTACACATAGAAAATAATAAATAAATAAATAATTTTCTTGTATAGGACATGACTTCATGACCCCATACTTTATGCTTCTTCTTTGAATAAGCAACTCTCAAGAGACAAATGATTCTCTACCATTATTCCAGACAATTGTAACCAATGTGTTCATTTATATTTCTGCTCTCGTTGTCTTGGAGTATGAGGAGAAAGACAACCAGAATATCTGTAAGACATGAAGAATTCAATAATGATGAGTTGCAAACTCTTGCTGTGACTACCTAGGTTGTAGGTTCTCCACACAAGTCTGGAACAGAACCTGACAGTGATAAAGCATCACTAGACCTCGAGGACTGTGATATCACACAAGCAAACCCTTAACAAACCCACCTGAAATCAGCACATGAATTCAATGAAAAACCAGTTAGCAAAGCAAAGCAAGGCATAGTCAAAATGAAAAAAAAAAAAAAATGTCATGAAAAGCTATGTCAGAAATGGGTCTTTGACAGGCTAAAGGGGTTACTAAAAATCACTACTCAGAAATCCAAGAAAATGGCCCTTCTCACCACAAAGCCAGGTGATCACAAGAGCCCAGTTGTAGACATCTGCCCATGTTTTGTGCAAAACAAAACTGAGGACTTGTCTCAGCAAGCAGTTAGCAGTGCTGAGCAATTCAGAACTCAAGGTGAAGGTATCTCAAATGTCAGAAAACACACAGCTGTATAAAAGGAGAATGGAGAAGAGGAGGTGGATGAAACAGGTATGGAAGTTAGGGTTCTAGAAGTAGTCATGCCATGAGCAGGCACGTGGTGAGCAAAGGCAGGCCAAACCCCGAGGACCTGCAGTGACGCCACTGAAGTGCTGCTAGGAGATTACATTGCCACCCAAAGCGAGGATCATTTATGGTGTTTCAAACTAGTAACTGCCGCACGCCTTTAATCCTAGCACTTGGGAGGCAGAGGCAGGCGGATCTTTGTGAGTTCAAGGCCAGCCTGGTCTACAGAGGGAGTTCCAGGCCAGCTGGGGCTACAGGGAGACCAAAAAAAAAAAAAAAAAAAAAAAAAAAAAAACAACATAGTAACTGCAGTTTAGTTTGATATTTGCAGTTTCTATGATTAATAAAGTTATTACTTCTTGTTGGATCAAAATATAAAATAACCTATAAAAAAACTTTTTAATTCCTTATCATTTTGTGTTAGTAAAGGCCTGGCAGTATTTCAGGTATTAGTTGAAGATCATAGAAGACTTCAAAATTAAACCTTTAATCTATCCATCATTACAAAGCTTCAAAGTTCAAAAACCCTGCAGCCAAATTCCATATTGGATAAACATTCTTCCCTATTCACAGTCACTTCTCATTCTTTGATAAAAACAACACAGCTTCCTTTGATACAATTAGTTTTCTCTATTTTGATATAGTCGAAAGGATTTTTTTTTTTTTTTTGAGACAGAATTTCCTAGTAGCCCCAGCTGTCCTGGAACTCATTATGTAGACCAGGCTGGCCTGAATCTTACAGAAATCCACCTGCCTCTGCCTCTGGAATTCTGGGATTAAAGGTGTGTGCCACTATGTGTGTCTGGCCCAATAGGATTTCTTTTTTTAAATGAATTTTTCTGATTTTCACACAATATAGTTTGATGGCATTTAGAACCACTATCTTCACTGCACCTCCCCCCAATGCCCTCTGTCCAATTTAATGAACTCACTTGTATATTTATAATATGGATTACAGAGTATTGTTTGTGTCCCCTAGCATATTTCAGTGTAGATCCATCCACTGGGCGGATAAGAACTGATTTTTTTTAACCATTGAAGTAGTCTCTCCTGTAATCCAAAGGTGAGAATGTGAGCCTGAAGGGTGATGGAGTGTGAATTAAAGACTGTGGATCAGCTTATTCATTTCCCCTGATGGCCCAGCTCTCTGATCCTGTCTCATCTGATGCAAAGTTGATTCCACTAGCTATCAGTCTCTACCGTTTGCAAGCCCAGTTCTCTAAACTTTCCACTTATCTGTGAATTCACTATCAATCACACTTTCCATGAAAGCTTACTATTTTTAGGTTTGCCAATTTATTTTTGGTTATTTCAGTTGATCTATTACATATTGCTATGAATTTCAACAGTAAGGATCATGAAATCATGAGTAAGATAAAATATATAAATTAATCTGAAAATCTTATATTCCTACCATAAAAAACATATGGTATTGGTTAGAGAAGCTAGATTGACTACAAAAGTTGCAACAGCTTACTCATCTGTTTAACTAGAAAGAAATTATTAAAGTCACAGACTTTAAAAAGTTGTGCAAATTTTCCTCAGTCCCAATGAAGCAGAAATTGCCTGTGCATGCAATATAGTAGAAATATATTATCAATTGATGATTTGTAAATTCATAAACACCTAAAAGATAGTTAAATTTGTTTTCAAAGATATACTATTTTAGTTTTCAAGTTTAAATTGATCAGAATGTCCTCTAAATTTCATAAGACTGGCAAATATAATTTTGGATTGGCTATATGGAAAACCAGCAGTACGAACCAGTCAAATTCAACCTCATCTATCAGCCTTCAAGTATCTGACCTCTACAAGCATTGCATGTCAGGGGTGCACTTACATGCATGCAGACAGTATACTCATATACATAAAATTAAAAAATAAATTTTTAAAAATAAAATTTCCTTTCAAAAATTATCATGTTTGACCACTAATTCTCCTGTCTCCTCAAGCTTTGGAAACATCTCCAAGGTATTATCTATCACATTTAATGATCTGTCTAGCTTGAAATTTTAAGCTCTTTTATAATCAATAACTCCCACCAACAGAACATGGAACAGCTTCCAAACCAATTGTGTAAAGCTTTTCCTTTGAAGTAACTCAAACCAATGAGATCCTGGCTGAAAAAGAATTCCATGTGGACTTTGGTAATCCAGAGCAGGGTTCAGCCAGTTTTTTCTCTACATGGTCAAATAAGAAAGATTTTATGTTGTGTGAGACATCAGTCTCTCAAAGCCATTGTTCTGTTGTAGTGTGAAGTAGTAATACCAATAGTACAGGATTCCCTATTTAATACTCAGGAAAAATGATGGTGTAAATGGAGGAAAAGGCTATGTGGCTCTCAGAAGCTCAAAGGGAGGCTAAGGGTTATGAGTACAAGATCCACATTTGGGGCTATCAAAGTATGTGTGGAGGTAACAACTACTTTAAACAGATTTGTGATGCTACCTATCTCTCCCCAACATGCTTCAAATTATCAAAACAACATATTCGATGAACTCTGAAAGTTTGGGGGTTTTCTATTCAGATCTGATGTAACCACAATGAATAGACAATGAATCTAGAATCTAGAAAAAAAAATATGACAAAAGAGGCTAATGTAAACAATATACTTAAAACCTAAAACACGTGAACATTGACTTAGGATAAAATTAACTAAAAATCCTCAGTTGAGAGCTGTCCCCAAAATGCAGGACAGATAAGGGCAGAGAGCCAGAACATTCTAGAAGCACAGCTGCCTGAGGCCTGGGGCTGATGGGAAAACAGAAAAGGCAATTATGGCACTGATGTCTATCAAGCATGGACAAGCTTGACAGACAAGTTCTCTTCAGAACCTGTCTGGAGGGAGACTAGCACTTTCATGAATTTTTGTCTGAGAGATTGTCACTTTCCCAAGATGAACACTGGAGAAAAACCTCCAGATTCTACCCAATGTGGCATTTACCATAGTCCAGCAATCCCAGTCTTTTCCATCCTGAGAGAAGAGGATCTCCAATTCCAACTTTTGGATAAAGAAGTGTGGAAGGCTGAGAAGTACTTGGGATGGTTGCTGCCCAGATACAAAGGTTCCCTAAAGCACCCTAATACATGCAATGTCCTGGGTGGCTTGCCTAGCACTGCCCTGTACCCGCCAAAATGAAGGGGGATAACAAGGAAATGAGAGGAACACTTGCTTCTTCAACCAACAGTAGACACCTAATTTCTAGCCAAATAAACATAGAAGTCTAAACTAAAAGTCCATCCTCATCAGTTTCTTATTCCCAGTACATCACTTTCCAACCAAAGATTTCAAGGTGTCCTAGTTTGTCTTCCATTGCTGTGACAAAACACTCTGACCGACACCAACTTGGGGAGGAAAGGGTTTATTCAGCTTACATCTCCTGGGTCACAGTTCATCACTCAGGGAGCCCAAGGCAAGAACTCAGGGCAGGAACCTGGAGGCAGGAGCTGAAGCACAGGCCATGGAGGAATGCTGTTCACTGGCTTGCTCTCTCTTGGCTCATGCCCAGCCTGCCTTCTTATATAATACATAACCTGCCCAGGGTGGCACTACTCATTGTGGGCTGGGCCCTCCCACACTGCTCAACAATCAAGACAATACTCCACAGATGTGGCCACAGGCCAATCCAATGGAGCAAATTCCCCAATTGAGGCTCCCTCAACCCAGGTGTGTCAAGTTGACACTAAAGCTATCCAGCACACAAGGCATATGCAAAGGTAAACATACAGATATGTGTTAAAAAGTGGCACAACCCAGGCCTCCAAAACAGACCATAGAGAGGGCAGAAATAGACGAATTATCAAACAAAGGATTTTTAGAAGGCAACAATTAATGTACTAAGAACTTGACCGGAACCACAGTGTCAAAGGAGGACAGAAATGGAGAAATGGCACTGCAACTTACTGTAAGGCTATAGCAATTAAGACATCCTGGACTAGGTCTGACCAGAAAGAGGCAATTAGATCGATCAGCAGACCTGATATGAAAGTCACAAATCTAGTAAGCTGAGCTCTGACAAAGGAGCAACTGTAATTCTGGAGTGAAAGGGCAGTGTTTATAACAAATGGCAACAGGATGATCGAACATCCACAGCACAGAAATCCATCTAAACATGGCTTTTACTACCTTCACAAAACTAACTCAGATGAGATCAGAGACCTAAACACAAAACACACAAGCCTGTGAAAATTTCCAAAAACCAAGACACAGTGAAAAATCTAAGGGGCCTTGGACTTGGTCACAGGGCTTTAGGATAACAAAAGCACATTTCATGAAGGAAAAATCGAGGTTCAACCTCATTCAAAGTATCCATCAGTCACTTTTGTCGGTATCTACTCCAATGTATTGAAAACTGAATCCACACAAAACACTGCATATGAATATTTGTAGCAGCTTCATTCATAATTCTTGATAATTGTAAACAAGCAGGGTTTCCTTTAATAAATGAAAAGTCAAGAATCATACAATGAATATTACTCAGCAATAAAAAGAAATGAGCTAACAACCAGGAAAACAAGAAACCACAACCATTTATTTATTTATTTATTCATTCATTCATTCATTCATTCATTCATTTTGGATTTCTGAGGTTCTCACTGGTAGCCCAGGCTAGCCTTAAATTTACTATGTAGCTGTATTAGTCAGGGTTCTCTAAAGAAACAGAAGCAACAGGATGAATATATATAACTATATACAATTTATTGATTTGCTCGCGTGACGGAGCTCAACAGTAGCGCCAAACTGGAGAGGCCGGGAATCCAGGGAACTGCTCAGTACGCAAGGCTGGATATCTCAGGAGTCCCAGTCTAGTGCTGAAGGCCCGAATGGATTCCAGGAGATCTGCCAGTCTCAGTACACGCTGGGATCCGAAAGGTTGATCACAGCAGCAAGACAAACTCACCAGATGAGAGAAGCAAGCTGCAGGAGGAAAAAAAAGAGGCCAGCTCCCGCTGCCGTGGCCTTAAATACTGCCTGCTGGCAGAAGGTAACACCCACATTTGGGGTGGGCCATCCGGGTTGAGGTGGTGCTATCAGAAGACCCTTTTCTCTTATTTGTTCCTTAGTCCAGTCAAGTTGACACCCAGGATTAACCATCACAGTAGCCCAGGTTGGCTTTAAACTCCCAATGATGTTTCTGCTTTAGCCTCTGGAGTGCTGGTATTATAGGCAGGGACCACATTGTCTTTTAATACTTTTGGAAAAAATCATAAATTTCTAAAGAAAAACTGTTGGAACTGGAATTCAAGGAACTGCTTCATAGGCTGTACTGCCATTAGAGAGCTTTTGTAGGGCTTGGAGAGATGGCTCACTGGTTAAGAATAGTGGCTGTTCTTGCAGAGGACTCAATTTGAATCCCAGCACCCACATGGTGCCTCCTAACAACTGTCCATAACTCCAGTTCCAGGGGATCTGATGCCCTGATCTCTGCCCTCTTCTGATGTCTACAGGCATTGCACAACACAGGTACACTTACAAACATGCAGGCAATACATTCATACACATAAAATTGTAAATAGAAGCATTTGTGAGTATTTTGACTGAGGAGTTAAAGCTTTAATGTGTAAGGCACTAACATTCCATGCTACCAGTATCGACTTTGGCTCTCATACCTGCAATTCTTTCTCAATGAAAACATGAAAGACTTAAGATCCACTCAAAAGGAAGGAATCCATGCATGGTACTGAGAACACAGCAAATTATAGATGGTTGGAGAGGTCATAGTTCCTAGATCAATGTAATTGTCTACTATATTTTAAATATACATACATTCACAGTCAAGTATAGCTCTCACCACTCAAAGAAGCATCTTTTTGCAACAGATGGACATAATCACAAAGTAACACAACTGATCAGAATGCAGAAAATAATTGACTATGGGCGTCCACCTCTAAGTAATACATCTACAGTGCAATCTCTATACATAAGGCTCAGGGAACAGAAAGGGGGGGTGGAAAGATTGTAAAAGCCAGAGGAACATGACACCTACTGCTAGATAATGAAGTCTAGCCATGATAGAGAAGTTGTGCCCATGATCTTCACAGTATGGTAGTCTAACAAGTTCTAACACAATGAGGAAAACAGTTGAAATGTCAGTGTGTGTCAGTATGAGACTCTGTTTGGCTTGAGCACCATGGAGTCCTCACCCACAGTCCCAACAGCTTCTTTGGATCTGGGATAGGTCGGGCCCCCTGTTCGCCAAGGGAGATCTCATCCCCTAAGGCCTCCCTTTGATGTACTGGGCAGACCAAATGTCACACTTCCTATTTCTCAATACACACCTGGGAGTTCCGTTGCCCCAGTAGGAGCCATGTTGCCTGGCACCTCTCTGACTCTCCTTCATGTCCGCCGACCGACCCCCCATTTCCACCCTGAAGCATGGTTGCATCCGGATATAAACCTTTGCTTGTTGCCAATAAAACTGAGTTATTTCCCTGTGAAATTTCTCACAGCTCATTATTGGGTTCCGCCTTCTACCTCTCTCCCCCCACCCCGTTCCTCTCCCTCCCCCTTTCTGCTGCCACAGGATACTCAGAGCCCCTGGCTGGCCTGGTTGCACTGGGAAAAACCTCCACTGATCACAGAGCAGGGAGGAAGAACATCATGAGGCAACAAGTGTGGATGGGGAAATTTTCACAGAGTCCCACCTCTAGATATATAGTGTTGGGGTGTTATAAATGTATGTATGTATATTTAACAATAATAATCAAAGAAGAGGACCAGAAATTGAGAGAACTTGGTGACATGGGAGGAATTGGAGGGGGGGGGACAGAG
The DNA here is from genome assembly GCA_009823505.1 of Rhizomys pruinosus. Taxonomy (NCBI): domain Eukaryota; kingdom Metazoa; phylum Chordata; class Mammalia; order Rodentia; family Spalacidae; genus Rhizomys; species Rhizomys pruinosus. Next base: position 262,398 of record VZQC01008874.1, read on the forward strand.
GGGCAGAAATTTTGCAGATACAATACTCGTGTATGAAATGCTCAAGAAATAAACAAGATTTTTAAAAAGATAATGTGAAGCTGTTTCATCATTCAGTTTTTTTAGGGGGGGTCTTTTTGAGATAGGGTCTCCCTGTAGCCTCATCTAGCCTGGAACTTACTATGTAGAACAGGTCAGTTTCAATCTCATAGAAATAAGCCTGCCTCTACCTCCTGAATGCTGGGATTAAAGGCTCCACTCTCTACCTCAAACATAATTGTAATGCCAACTTGTTCAATACACATGTGATTAATTTGTCAGTAGCATGTGTTTAAGTAAATTTGTGGTATGACATGTTCAGATCATATTATTGTCATGTTCATATATTTTTGTCATCAGTGCTATATTAAAAAAGGTGATGAAGCAAATGACAAAAAGAGTGGACACTGAAAAGAGCTGGACTCATGAAGTGCCTGGACACATTAACTCTGAAAGCTGTCACAGGCCATTTGAACATATTTATCATATTTTCAAACCACCATCTCCAAATTCAGTAATCACCAGAGAAAAGTTTGCAAAATGGTTTCCATTAAAATTTTCTATTTTCACTAATATATTATTCCTTTGAACAACCTCTGTTGACTTTTATACTTTACTATCCCTGATTAGAGCTAAATGAATAATTTGAAAAATGAGGCAAATATCCTTTGATTAATATAATTAGTGCACCTTATAAGATCTACCTGTGTAGCAAATGAAAACTCTCAAAATAAGGTTTTCTTATTTTTGTCAATTAATTTGTAGTAATAATATAATGACGTATTGATAATTTGAGAAGAAAAATAAATTGAACAGGAAATGTTGTGAAAATACATCAGGTATAACAGAGAGCCTTTAGCATTGAAAATAGTGGCACATAACACAAGACCCTAATACTCTAGTCCATAATACAAGAAAAAATCTAGCCCACAGTGATTACACAGTGAGCAGTTGCCAAGTGTCAGTCATGTATGTGAAAAGACTGGGAAGAAAACAGTGCTGCCTTTAGCAGGATTTATTACCCACTAGTGAGATGATTGATGTGTGGAGTAACACAAGTGTCAGAGGACAAAATTATGACTGAGTTTAATAATCTGATTGGCTTTATTTTTGACTCTAGAATCAGGCAACACATCCATAAAAACAATAATGTCCCAGTAAACTGAGCAGAAGACATGAAATTTATACACAGAGAAGACGAGAAAGAAAAAATAAAGGTATTTTCTTCTGTGGCCGTGACAGGAAGCCACCGCAATAGAGAAGCAACTGACTGGCCAGCCTCCCATTACTTCAGGGTTTTTTCTGTTTGTTTTTTTTTCAGTGTGAAAGGATTAGGGAAAAAGGAAATTAGTTTTCACACCAGTCAAAACTGGTATCTTTGGCAAATTTGGCTCTTTCACTCCATCCTTATTTCTTAGGAGGTCAAATAAATGGATTATTTTTTTTTATCAAAAAATGGTTTAATTTCAACATTATGTGGAATTTTTATATAAATGACCCTATTTTAATTTTAGCCTGATCTGAGATTTATTCCAAAATGATGACCTTTTAACATTTCGATTTAACAAAGTTATCGTCATCCCAAATGAAGACTCCAAAGCCCACAGACTTCGAGTGTCTGCCTAAGGCATATTCGACTATTTAACACCTGCGAGCATTAGTACGGATATCAAGAATACAGCTCCCTCTTCCTTTCAAATAATTTACCCTCAAGCATCCACATCTCACTCTTGAGATTGCTGGGTTTTTGCTAGATGTATTTTTTTTATTTAATTTTTATTGATGGTTTGTGCATTTCGTACATCATTTTCCAATTCAGATCAGGCATATTTCCCTTTCCCTTCCCCCCCCCACCCCCACCCCATCCCAGATCATGTATTCTGCCATAACTGTCCTGCATCTTTCAGTTTTTTTTTTCATTTTTTAGCTATAAGTGATAATCCATGAGTATAAGCATCCTTCTTGCAAAACCAATCTACAGACTCTTGTGCCCAAACCCCCACAGTCCCACCATTCAGTGGGGGGTGACAGGTTGTTTGTTCAATCAAGTTGATCAAATGAGTGTCCAGACTACATCGCTGTAGCTATATGTATTTTTGTGTGTGTGGATTTCAAAAGAGAAGTATCAAAACTAGATATAATATACACAGAACAAAGTCCACTAAATTACAGTCATTTTAATATGAACACTGATCACACGAAGCCAGAGAACTGGCATCTGCTGTGGAGAAGTGCATCATCTGCTCCTATGTTTAAGGAAGTGTGGGTTTCCATGGAGGTTTCTTAAGGAGAAAGTACTGGGGAAGCTACAAGTCCTGCAAAACAAATTCTCTCCTCTGAACTGACCTCCAACTGTCTGGGCAGGTCCTGCCCTTTCCTCAAACAAAAGCAAGAAATGTCTTCTCTACGTTTGTAAATTACTCAATAAGAGGAGTTTATACGTGTGTAAACGCGTCTTTGTAAATGTCACAGATCTGGTTTCAGTTTCGGCACCCATTCCTCCTATCAGCCCAAGGGTCTCAGGTTCTGATAACTGTGCTTAGTCATTTCTCAGAAGACAGCCTGTCTCCCTATCAACAGATCAATCATTTTTTTAACCTTTAACTCTGATCCTGAACTTTTCTGATAAATCAGACCAAAGGAAAATGCTGAGGCATTTAGGTGTCATCAAATCCTCCTCCATCTGTCACACAGCCACACCTAGCTCTCATGTCCACCCTTACGTCTTTTCCTGGACTTGCCTCCCCATAACCCTTTACCTGCTCTCAGCAAGAGGATTATATTGCAGATAAATGTCATATTTCCAATGATATCTGCACCTGATCCCAAAGTACACATTATTTTATAACATGCAGTTTCTTCTCTTCCATAATTCAATGATTCATTTCATTTCGCTTTCTGAGTGCCTCACATGGCAGCAGGTAATTAAGAATTCCTGTTTGGGGCCAAAGAGATGGCTCACCAGTTAGGAGCACTGGCTGCTCCTGTAGGGGACCCTGGTTTCGTTCCCGGCACCCACATGGAAGCTAACAAATGTCTGTAATTCCAGTTCCAGGGAATCCAATTCCCATGTGATTGATCCTTTCATAAAGTAATTTCTCCTTGCAGTCATTTTATTTCCTGTATGCATTTCCAAGTCCATGGTGGCCTAATTTTATTAAACAGACAGAATCAAATTATGTTGCCCCTTCTAATAAATATAAATTTTAAATATGTATACTAAAATATTATTAAAGAGATTGCAATTCTTTTTTTTATTTATGTGTATGAATGTACTGTCTGCATGCAGGCTTTGTGCACCCGTGTCGTGCAATGCCACGGAGGTCAGAAAAAGGTGTCGGATTTCCCTGGAACTGGAGTTCTCCTGGAATTGGAGTTACAGACGACAGTTCTCAGCCGCCATGTGGGTGCTGGGGTTCGAACCCGGGTCCTGTGCAAGAGCAGTTGGTGCTCTTAACCGCTAGGCCATCTCTCCAACCCATTTTTTTTAATTAGAAATTGCAATTCTACATCTACTCAAAATCCTTCTACTATTTCGGGAATAAGGTGTAGCTATTCTTCTTACTTTTTCCTTTTTAATTGATCACTATTACTGTATTTCTCCTTCAGGCAGAAAATGCAGGGCTATCTGATAGGACATCCCATGACCACTATGTACCTGTGTATATGCATGTATGTGTGTTTATGTGAGTATGTATGTGTGCATGCTATTTGGGAAGTAGATAAACAAAATGCTGTTCCACACCACTCTTAATCAATTTTACTTGAATGAATTCCAAACAGATACAGAATAACCTACAAAGACACTTAAAAGTAAGGGTATTAAATAATTTACTTTGAACTGATTTGGTGGGAAGAAAGAAAACCTTCTTTAATCCAAACTTAGATATATTTTATTATGAAAATAAACGTCATATTCATTGTGAATAAAAAGTTTATAAGTATGTTAGAAATATTTTCAGAAGTCTTTGAGTGTGTTATCCTTAATAATCTCAATAAATCCAAAAAAAAAATTAAAGCATGTTAGAGGAGCAGAAAATTACAACTTTTAATGATCAGAGTAAACAATTGTCATTTCAATTAATATTGTTACAGGCGATTGAGTAGAACAAAATTGTAAGCTTCGTAATGCCCTTGTGCATATTTGACAAAAAAAGTGAGATGTCAGCAATATTTCTTAGAGGAGCACTAAAGCTCGAAGCACATGCATTAATTGTGGGCAGTCTTGGTGAAAATGAAATCTGGCTTCCTCATTACACCCTCTGACATCCTTCATCTCAAACCAAATGAGATAACAGAGTAAGAGAAACAAGATATATTTTCTGCATAAAGAACCATATAATCCTTCCCCTCATTTAAAATAGATTTATAGGGCTGGAGAGATGGCCTAGTGGTTAAGAGCGCCGACCGCTCTTACAGAGGACCCGGGTTCGATCCCCAGCACCCACATGGCGGCCGAGATTCCGTCTGAAACTCCAATTCCAGGAGAACTCCAGTTCTCGGATTCCAGGGGAATCCAAGACCCTCTTCTGACCTCCGCAGCACTGCACGACACGGGTGCACAAACTTGCATGCAGACAGTACATTCATACACATACAGAAAGAAATAAAATTAATAAAATAAAAATAAAATAAAAATAAAATAAAATAGATGCATAGCTCTACTACAATGAAACTATTCTGTCACACAAGAAAATGTTTAAGCCACATGCTTGGAAAACATGTTTGTTTTCTGCATAAGTATTATGTGCACATGGATTCATTTGCTTTGACTTTTCTCTCAGTTATTTCTTTGGTGGTTTTCATGTACAACTTGAGAATACAAGAAACTAATTTTCAAAAAAAGCTACTTTAGATACAAAACTGAGCTAATGAAGATGAAATGATAATGTGTCATACACATGTGAAAATTTTAAAATAAGGGAGGTGTACCATTTCTAAAACATTCCATTTAAAATAAGACTTTTTTGATATATTTGAGACAGGATCTCCCTTTAGTCCCAGCTGGCCTGGACCTCGCTCTGTAGACCAAGCTGGCCTTGAACTCACAGAGATTCACTTGACTCTGCCTCCCAAGTGCTGGAATTAAAGGCATGTGCCACCATACCTGGCTAAAATAAGACTTTTAAGACTAGAGATGCAGTTAAAGAATTAACTAAAATTTATTTATTCAGATTTTGTAAAAATATGTGATGTAATTGTATACTAAAAGGGTTACTTCATTCAGATGTTTACAATCATTTCCAGATTATGAATCAAGGAACTGGAAAGATGGCTCAGTGGTTAAGAGCAGTGGCTGCTCTTGCAGAAGACCCAGGTTCAATTCCCAGGGAGTCTGACAACCCCTCTGGCCTCCACAAGCACTGCATGCAGGTGGTACATACATGCAGACAAAATAGTCACACATTTAAAATAAAAATAAGTTAAAAATGAATAAATCATTTAAATTTCTAATGCAAGTTGCATGGTAGAGCCTTATATTTCTTTTTGGTTTGGGTTTTTGCATGTGGGGTGTGTGCATGTCTGTGTATGTCTGTATGTGTCTGTGTTTTAAAGACAGTATCTCTATGTAGCCCCAGCTGAATGGACCTTGACATAAAGAGCAGGCTGGCCTTGATCTCACAATGATCTGCCTGCCTGCTTCTTCCTTCCAAGTGCTGGGATTAAAGAAGTGCATCACCATGCCAGGCAAGTAGGCCTTTATATTTTATCATATTATTCTCTATGGTTTTCTGAAAGTTTAAAAACTTTCACTATAAGAAAAGTTTTTAAGTACTGAAAACTTTTAATTATACAAGCACCAATAAGTCACACACATACACACACAAAAACACACATATACACACAAAAACGAAATACTTAAAATAGTTTCTTACCTATGACTGAATACAACTGACTGATAACATTAATATGAGACAGATCAGTCTATTCATTTTTTAGCTTCAATGGGCAATAAGTGTATATAAAAATCTTTTTAAAAGTCCTAAATGTATTGTGATCATAGATTATTCTTATTGTTACAATTTGAAAACCATGAAAATATACAACTGGGAGAAGACAAGGGGAAAGTGGTGGATGCAACATAAAAGTGGGAATCATCATAGAGATATCTATAGAATACTCAATACGGTCATAATATATCTATGTAATACTCCGAAGCACTTGTCAACATATTCAACACCCCACCATCTTTTGGGATCATGTCTAAGTCAGAGTTTGAAACCACATGTGGTCAGTATACGATGCGTTTATAGACTATGAACATGCACAGAGCTCAGCACTTAGGGATTTCCACGAAGAAACCTGGACACACAGGTAGGGAGCGCAGGCACCTCCAGACCAGGGCACGACCTTGGATATTCTCATACGGGTTGTGGATAATGGTTTATGGTTCTTGGATTTTGGAATCATTGTCTTGTTTGACGGCTTGCTTTACGGGGGGGTTTAGGTGGCCCTTGCTAGCTGATTAAAAGGTGGCCTTTGCCCAACTATAGCGAGACTTGCGTGCCCCGCGCTTCGATGTGGCCACTCCCCGGCCCACCTGAAGCATGGGGCGGGCTAAGCGAGGTCTTAGAGGAACAATTGCAGACATATTCAAAGAAACCAAGAATATAAAGAACAAGTCAGAGAACTAAAGACAAAGAATGACAAACTTCAGAAAGAATTAAACAGAGAGAATGACAAACTCCAGAAAGAACTAGAGTGGGAGAATGACAAACTCCTGAAGGAAGTAGAAACACTGGAAAAGGAAACCAACCAAAGAAACAAAGAGCTACAGGAAGAGATTTAGAAGCTCCAAAAGGAAGTGGAAATACAAAAGAAATCACAAGATGAAATGAAAAAGGAAATTGAACACACATCCAATCAAGAGGAAAGGAATGGAAAAAGCCTCAGAAGTAGAATGGAGGAAGCAGAACAAAGAATATCAGAACTGGAAAATAACACAGAGCAACTAAAAAGCTCAAGGAAAGATTATGAAAAAATTTTAAATACACAAAAGTGGAAAAACCAGGAAATGTGGGACTCTATGAAAAAATCAAACCTCTGCATCTTAGGAATAGAGGAAGGAAAAGAGTCCCAAGAGAATGGTATTCATCAGATATTCAACAGAATAATAGATGAAAATTTCCCCAAACTGACAAAAGACAAACTCATACAAATACAAGAAGCACATAGAACTCAAAACAGACAAGATCAGAAAAGAAACTTCCCATGCCATAACATAGTTAAAGCACTAGACGCCCAAAACAAAGACAAAATTCTGAAAGCCACAAGAGAAAAACAAGTTACATAAAAGGGGAAACCCATCAGAATTACAACTGACTTCTCAGTGCAAACTAAGAAAGCAAGAAGAACACGGAGCAAGGCATTCCCAGTGTTAAAGGACTATAGACGGCAACCCAGGTTACTATACCCAGCAAAAATGTCAATTATAGTTGAAGGAAAGAGAAAAATCTTCCATGACGTAAACAAGACGATAGAATACATGTCCAGAAAAGCAACCCTTCAGAAAATACTTGAAGCAATTCAAAGGACAGAAAAGAGGAGCAACTATCCCCAGCCACCTAGAAAGAGAAATTAATAAAAGCATAACTGCAGAAGTAGAGATCTAGACTAAAATGCAAATGAATAATAAGGTGAAAGGAATCAACACACATCTTTCAATTATAACCTTAAATATTAATGGACTAAACTCCCCAATCAAAAGACATAGACTGGGAGATTAGAGTAGGAGACAGAACCCATCTATATGCTGTCTACAAGAAACCCATCTCACCCTCAAGGATAAGCACCAACTTAAGGTGAAGGGATGGAAAAAATTATTCTAAGAAAAATGATACCAAAAAGAAAGCAGGTGTTGCTATTTTAATATCAGACAAAATAGACTTCAAAGTAAAAGAAATAATGAGACAAAGAGGGCCATTACATCTTTATCAAAGGAACAATGAAGATTTCACAATCATGAATATATATGCACCAAACTCTGGTGCACCAAATTTTAGAAAGACAATTAGCCAGGACCTCAAGGCACAGATTAATGCCAGCACACTCATAGTAGGGGACTTCAATACCCACTGAGTACTTTGGACATATCAACTAGACAAAGAATAAACAGAGAGACATCTGAACTGAATGATATAATACACCAAATGGAACTCACAGACATCTACCAAATATTCCACCCAAATACCAGAGAATACACTTTCTACTCAGCACCCCAACAAATTTTCTCCAAAACTGACCACATACTGGGACACAGAAAAAAACTCAACAAACACAAAAAGATTGAAATAATTTGATTGATTCTATCAGACCACAGTGCAATACTCCTCAATACCAACATCAGGATATAAGCCCTACTATCTACAAGAACACATGGAGACCAAACAACACACTCCTGAATAATGAATGGGTCAAGGAAGAAACAAAGAAAGAAATAAAAGCATTCCTGGAACTGAATGACAATGATAATACAACACAATAAAACCTATGGGACACTTTAAAGGCAGTCCTAAGAAGGAAGTTTATAGCCCTGGGTGCCTACATTAGAAAAACAGAAAGAGCACAAGTGAACGATCTAACACTGAAGCTAAAAATACTTGAGAGACAACAACTAATGAACCCTAAATACAACAGACAGGAAGAAATAACAAATATCAGAGCAGAAATCAATGAAATAGAAACAAAGTAAAGAATACAAAAAAATCAATGAATCCTTTCTGGAATACAAATGGAAAACTCTGTGTTTCAATCCTATTGATAAATTTTCAATTTTTCTGATCTTGAAACTAACAATGGGAGGAGAATTTTATGTTCCCACAGGTAAAAATCACCAATCTAAATGCCTGAAAACATACAACTTATGGCTGTGCAGGATGAACTGGGGAATGTCAGCAGAGAGGTTGACCCATCTGAACACTAAGGAATGAGGAACATCAGACTGCCTGAGACACGGTCACTGAGCATCTCTCTGAATAATATTGGGGTTGACTGTTAATAATGGACCCTAATGCTGAGAAACCTTCCTACCTCTCCCCCCCCCTTTTTTTTTTTTTTTTTTTTGAAAAAAGAAAAACAGGATGGTAATGAAACCACTCCCAAACTGTAAACTAGAGCCAATTGTTACGGTGGTAATTTCCTATAAAACAGGCACAACGTATTAACTGATTGATAGGCATAGGAACTGTGAAAGGATATTTCTCTATCTAGAGCCAAATTCAATAGTAAAGTGTTTATAAGTTGTGTAATTAAGCAAAATATATTACTACAGGAAAGCTCTGACATCAGCAATGAATTATTCTGCCTAGGAGATGTTGGCTAGGGGATTCAAACCCGCCCCCCCAAATTATAAAGGCCTTTTGCCTATAAATGGGATATATGCAAGGAGAAAGGCAGTAAGTCCCTGTTGTCGAAGACCTGGTGTGAGCATGAAAAATGTTATGAGACGTCACCTGCTAGCGTACAACTGGCCTCTGAAATGCTAGAGAGCGTTACCAAAGGCCACTACAGCAATACAGCAAAATATTGGTCTCCCTGAGACAAACAAGACTCCTCCGAAAATATCAGCTACACCTCAACAGCCTGGAGATACAGTGCAACAGTGGCAGCCAAGTGTCTATATTATATCCCAAAACTATTTGGCTATTAGCTCTCTCCTTGGAGGAATAACTCACAGCGGATGCCACAAGCTTATGTCCTCTAGTGGTTAGGCGATGTTATAAGCCACAATAAGAACTTGTCACCCTTTATAGAGAAACCACAGTTTGCGGATTAGCATACCATCCAAGCATCTGTGTCTATGCTCACAGCTTAGCTTGACATAATAAGTGGTACTGCTTAAATGCCTGTACATCCAATAGCTTGTGCTTTGTTAGTATGACTAAAAAGGGTATCACTGGGAAAGCTGTCAATCCATGAAGGGAAACAACCTGAACAGACTGGAGTCCAAAATGACAACTCCAAAGAAATTAGACTGTTTTCTTCTCACCCACTTGTGCCCCTTTCCCAAAGCCTAGGGAACAAACTGCGGAAGAGGAGGCGTGGTAGATTGTAAGGGCTGTGGAGAGATAGGGGTGAATCATGAGACTACAGGAATATAGTCTGGACTCCTGATTGATCAATATGCCTGTGCATACAAGCTTCTCCAACCGGACTATGGGAACCTTGGGTTGTTCAAAATTTGGACATAGATACTTGCAAAATGCACCAATTACCTAATTGTATGACGTACTGATTAACATCAATGTTATCTGCAAACAACTGTGTCATTATATTGTAGAATCCCTTAAAAATAAAAATAAAAAAAATTTAATAAAAAAAATCAATGAATCCAAAAGTTGGTTCTTTGAGAGAATAAACAAGATAGAGAGACCTCTAGCCCAGTTACCCAAAAGAAAGAAAGAGCAATTCCAATTCAATAGAATCTGTGATGAAAGGGGAAATATCACAACAGACAATGCAAAGATTCAGAAAATCATATGGAAGTACTTCAAAAACCTATACTCTACTAAGTTTAAAAACATAGGAGAAATGGATGAACATCTGAAATCCTGGGACTCACCAAAGCTTAGCCAAGAAGAGACTGACAGCTTAAATAGACCCATAATATAGGAAGAAATTGAAGATGTAATAAGATACCTCCCAACTAATAAAAGTCCAGGCCAAGATGGTTTCACGTCAGAATTCTATAAAACATTTCAAAAAGATGTACAACCATTATTATTCAAATTGTTCAGAAAGATACAAGCAGAGGGAAATGTCCCAATCTCCTACTATGAAGCAAGCATCACTCTAATACCAAAACTAGGCAAAGATTCAACCAAAAAGGAGAACTATAGACTCATCTCTTTAATGAACGCAGATGCAAAAATGCTCAACAAAATCCTTGCAAACTGCATACAGACCCCCACCAAAAAGATCATCCACATGATCAAGTTGGATTCATACCAGAGATGCAGGAATGGTTCAACATATAAAAATCAATAAATATCATAATATCATAAAACACAAAAAAATGGACTGAAAGACAAAAACCACACTATCATCTTAATTGACACAGAAAAAGCTCTGACAAAATCCAGCATTCCTTCATGCTTAAAGTCTTAGAGGGAATTGGATTGGAGGAATCATTCCTCAATGTAATCAAAGCTATGTATGAGAAACTCATAGCAAACATCAACCTAAATGGAGAAGAAACAGAAGCATTCCCCCTTAAAGGTAAGAACTCGGCAAGGCTGCACCCTGTCACCACTCTTCTTCAATACAGTACTTGAAACACTTGCTAGGGCAATAAGGCAAAAAAATGAAATTAAAGGAGTACTAATTGGAAAAGAGGAAGTCAACCTATCCCTTTTTGCAGATGATATGATAGTTTACTAAGGGATGCTAAATACTCCACCAGAAAATTCCTAGGAACAATAGTTTCAGTAAAGTGGCAGGATACAAAATTAAGCTAGAAAAATCAGTAGCTTTTCTTTACACCAACAACAACCAATTGAAGAAGGAATACAAGGAGAGCTTCCCACTCACAATAACCTCAAAAACAATAAAATACCCAGGAACAAACCTAATCAAAGACACCAAAGATCTGTACAAAAAATTTTTAAACTCCTGAAGAAGGAAACTGAAGAAGACATCAGAAGATGGAAAGACCTCCCATGCTCATGGATTGGAAAAATTAATATATTAAAAATGTCTATTCTACACAAATTAATATACAGATTCAATGCAACCCCAATTAAAATCCCCAAGAGTTTCTTCACAGGCTTGGAAAAAAAATCCTTAATTTCCTATGGAATAAAAAAGACCACAAACATCCAAAGCAACCCTGAGTGAAAAGAGCAATACAGGTGGATTTCTATACCAGACTTCAAACTATACTACAGGGCTATAGTCATAAAAATAGCTTGGTGCTGGCACAAAAACAGACCTGTTGACTAATGGAACAAAACTGAAGGGCCAATCTTGAGCACATACAATTTCAGCCACCTCATATTTGACAAGGGGGCCAAGAAGACAATGGGGGAAAGACAGCATCTTCAGCAAGTGGTGTTGGTAAAACTGTATCTTCACTTGTAGAAGAATAAAGTCAAACCCCTCCCTCTCCGCCTGTACAAAAGTCAACTCCAGATGGATCAAAGACCTCAACATGAAACCCAAAACTCTGAAGATGATAGAATAAAAGTTGGCAGCAGCCTACAAGATATAGGCATAGGAAAAGTCTTCCTAAATCAGACAGCAACTGTGCAGGAAATAAGGTCAACAATTGACAAATGGGACCTCAATAAACTCAAAAGCTTCTGTACATCAAAATAAACAATCAAGAAAGTGAAGTGAAAACCCACATAGTGGGAGGAAACCTTCATCACAGATACATCTGACAAAGCATTGATTTCCAGAATATATAAACTACTCAAAAAAACAAAGAAGAAAACACAAAAGATGGAGTAAAGAGCTGAACAGAGACTTCACAAGTGCAGAAGCATCCTAAAAAGTGTTTAACATTGCTAATAATTAAGGAAATGCAAATTAAATCCAATTTAAGATATCATCTCACTCTGATAAGGCTGTCTGGGATCAAGAAAACAAATGATAGCAAATGCTGGAGAGGTTATGAGGAAAGGGGAACACTCATCCACTGCTGGCAGGAATGTAAACTCGTGCAGCCACTATGGAAAGCAGTGTAGAGAACCCTTAAAAGACTTAAAATGAGCTTATCACCTGACCCAGTGGTAACTCCTGGGTATACCCCACAAGACTCATCCTACTACAGAGAAACATGCACAGCCATGTTTATTGTAGCTCTCTTCACAATAGCGAAGAGCTGGAACAAATCTAAGTTCCCCTCAACTGACGAGGGAATAGAGCAAATATGGTACATCTGCACAACGGAGTTCTATGCAGCAGTAAAGAAAGATGACATCATGAAATTTGCAGGTAAATGGATAGAACTAGAAGAAATTGTGTTCAGTGAAGTAACACAGTCCCAGGAAAACAAACAACAAATGGTATCCCTCATCTGTAGACGCTAGCACCAAGTACCTAGTTGTAAGGCAAACTGAGCGATGTTAATGATATATACCTTGTGATCTGAAAACAACTGTGCTCTTATAATGTGAATTCTGAGACAAGTTCTAGAATTAACCTATTTATTTTCAGACTTTGGAATTTTGGTATATGGGTGGAGGATATGTATGCACATCTTAGAGTAATATAAAATCAAAATTGAAAAATGTAAATCATGAAATATGATATAGAAACAACATATAGTTTGTTTCAGATGACATAATTTTAGTATAGGTGTGATGTATTAGGCTGGTATAACAGCATTTCTGGATGTTTAATGATCATACTTAACACCCATAACAAATTGGCCAAGGGACCTAAGGGATAACTTTGTTCCTTGGCCTCAGAGGTCAACTAAGTCCCAGGGGACTATGCATGGTCACCCTTTCGATCTTACTAAAATGAAGCACAAGCAATTTTAGATATATAGGTATATTTAAACACCACTAATAGTTATGGTAGGTTACTTTGGTATAGACTTTTTTTTTTTTTTTTTTTTTTTTTTTTTTTTTTTTTTTTTTTTTTTTTCTGTTAAATATGACAGGGTCTTAACCTGTGGCTTATAACATCTTCTAACCTGTAGAGGATGTAAAGTGTTACCCAAAGGCCACTAAACCAATAAATACGGGTCTACTTGAGTCAAACAAGACTCGCAACCCATCAGCACCCAGCTACACCTCACCTGCCTGGAAATACCTTGCAGCAGAGGCAGCCATATGCCTGTATATCCCAATCCTAATTGGCTATTGGCTCTCTCCTTGGAGGAATAACATGGCTGATGCTGTCCTTCTTATTCTTTGTGTGAATTTATTTTTCCTTCTTCACTATGGAAATAAATTGATAATATCTCCACCTAATTACTTGGTACATTAAGAAGTATTTGCCCATTTCCTTCTCAAATCCTGCCATTGTGTTCACTCAGTCACTTCATCTGGAAATAACACATGAGCTGATGATGCTGAGGACACTGTGCACAGTATATAGACACAGAAATGAGGAATAGAAAACAAGATCCCCACCTTTAAAAATATAAAGAAGAGATTGAAGTCTAAATAAATGTAAACCGACCAATAACACGGCAGACAGCAGGTACAGAGTTCTACCGCTCTAGGCGTGGTCTGGCGGGGGGCAGCTGGGAGATGGGCTCGCTGTGAACCCGTCTAAGGGGTCCCCAGCCCAGAGGGACCAGGCTCGCGTGGAGCGGAAGGTCGCGTTTGCCTCTGCTCTGTTCCTGGCCGCAGACTTGTGGGCGGGAACGGGGTCACAGGGGAGACACGCGCCATACGCGCATAGGGGCAGGTACACCAGCTCTAAACAGCTCTAGGCGTGGGTCTGCAGGCGGGCAGCTGGGAGAGGGTCTCGCTCCTGAACCCGTCTACGGGGTCCCGGCCCAGAGGGACGCGGGGCGCGGTGCTAGATCAAGGCACGCACAATAGCCCCCCGTGCAAGTGATTTGCTAAGAATCCAAGTGGTCCTTTTCTTGGAGAACCCTCAGAAGGAAGAGGAGAGTGACTTAGGCTTCCAACATCAAATATATACACAAACTGAAAACCTGAAAACCTAGGCAAGTCAATACAAACATAAAATAAAAAAAATAAAAAAATAAAAAAAAGGGGGGGGGGAGAGGAAGGGGAAAAAAAAGCACCAGTAAGGAGGCAAGCAAAACCATTCACTAATATAGTGAAAAGTCGTTTGTGACTTGAACCACAAAAAGGGAAATCCATATGCCAAGGGACCAACGACGAAGGGACAACATGGGAAAGGCACAGGATTATCCCACACCAGGCTCTACCAAAACCTGGGGAGTATAGCCGCCACAATGCGATCCCCTTGGAGGAGACCCAAGGAACATAGCTTAGACGAATAATTGCAAACATACGCAGAGAAATTAAAGAAAATTAAGAAGAAGTCATGGAACTAAAGAGAGAGAATTGAAACTCAAGGACCTAGAGGGATACAATGGACAACTTCGGAAAGACTAAAGGAACAGAATGAACAAACTCCAAGAAAGAACTAGAGGGAGAAAAAACAAACTTCGAAAGGAAGTAGAAACTTTGAAAAAGGAAGTCAACCAAAGAAGAAAAGAGCACGAAGAAAGATTGAGAAGGCACAAAAGAAGAGATTGAGAAGCCCTCAAAAAAGGAAATGGAAGTACTAAAGAAAAACACAGGAGGAAACAAAAGAGGAATTAGAACACTCAGTAAATCAAACAATCCAGCAAAAGGAAAGAAATGGAAAAAGCCCAGAAAGTCAGAATGGAGGAAATAACAAAGAATACCAGACCTGGAAGAATAAACACAGACAATAGAAAAACATCAAATAAAGATTAATGAAAAATTTCAAATACAACCAAGTGAGAACAACCGGAAATTGGGTACAACTATGAAAAGATCAAACCCTGCATCAGAGGAATAGAGACAGGAAGATAGAATCCTCTAGTAGAGTAAATCGTTAGTTTAGTATTTCTTGATCAGATCTTCCACACAGATTTATAATAGATGAAAATCTTCCTCGACCTCATTTAGTTACATTAATAATTTTGGAGGGCTGTTCCTATGAATATGTGTGCTCCCATTTACAATCACCTATGTAGAAGCATCATAGTGACGTATGGCTTGTCTCATATAATATTAGGATGTATTGCGGAGGGAATTAGTAAAGTAATCATCCCCTACGCATATCATAGTTCAAAATTGACTTTAGAATTTGCTCTGAAACTCTGTCAAGTCTACAATTCATTACCAAACTTGGACTAAAGATTCTGAGGGCCATTCCTATAATGCAATCACAACATATGTCACCTCCATATATATCAACACCCTGATGAGAATGACGCGGAGGTTCCATCAGAGAATCTCATACTTTTCCTAGTCGTCGACTCTCATCACACTCTTTCAACACCCATGAAAGGGAGATATAAGATACACTGCGAGCTCACTGTGCTCTTTCGCTGTGATTGTTTAATATTTAATTTTATTAGTCTTGTGTACTATTATGGTGGGATGCCAAGCCTTAGTAATTTTAACTTGGTGGCTACTCTGGTGTCCAGTCAATTAATACTTGTCGACCACGGTTACTGACTCTTTGAAGTAGAGGAAAAATTCTCTGTCTGACATTAACTTACCAATGAATGATGGACCTCGCATATGCCAAATGTCATGCTGAAAACGCAACTCTTCTTCGTTAATGTGAAATTTTATTTTACCTTGTACCGCCTATTGCCAATATAGTGCGTCAGAAGTGAGGAGCTTAAGACAATTTGGCAATCAAACCACTTGACAGGTTTTAAGAGATAATAGCACATACTATACTAAAATAATACATATGGGTAATTCATCAGGACGTTCAGTGTTTTACAACTTTAACGCGAAAGGCTAGAACATGTCCCAAATGGATAATAAGTGAAAAGGAAGCAACAATCCATTTTTTCCAATTCCATATACCCTCTAAACTTATTTGGAGTCGGCGTTGCTTGCAACTCAACACTCCTCTCGAATTTCTCTCCTTAAGCTAGTGAGGACTTGGGATACGTCAATGTCCTTATCTTTTCAGTGAGGCTCTTTCTAATCACCTATAAACTTTTATGGCCTTCGACTCATTATCACTTTTTCTAGTCTATAAGAAGAAATAGTCCCATCGTTCATCTACATAATTCTCATATACAGATAGGGCACCAACTGTATATGGGTTTGATTAAGGATTGGAAGTAAGTATTGCCAATCTGCAGCACCTAACGGTGCAGTGAACTCTCTTTAAATCATTAGAAAAGCAGGGTTGTTGGGTTCGCATTCTAGTTTCCTAATATCATTAGATTACATTTTACACGAAGTTCCAAATTGTTTCATTGGTAATCCATCCTTACAGAGTCAAGCAAAAAAGAAATTTTTAAAATAGAGAGTGTCATATTCATAGAGATGTCGCAATTCATGCATCCTAGTTGGGTATATGGAACCAAAATTGACCGTTCTAATTGCAAAGTAATTATTTTCACCAATCATAAAAATAATATATTGCACCCTAACATCAGTGCACCATAACCTCTTGGTACAAGGGATCATAGTTCTTCCAAGGTGATTTTCTACACTCAAATATTCAAAGGGCACAGTATTATTAAGCCTTGCTCAGCCATAGTTACCTCAATACTTAGGTGTGGGCTTCATACCGCCATTCAAGTCTCTCTAGCCAATCTCATCGATCAACAGGCACAAGGATAGAACAGAGTAAGACGATCGTTTATGAACTAAATCGACAATCAATTAAAAGCTAGCGCCAAATGGAACCTTCACAGGACCTACTCCTTACCAGGGATATATTTTGCAGTACCCAAACACGGCAGAAAGAAATCACGTGGTATTACTTGCAGGCAACCGGGCCTCAGGGCAGTAACAGTGCTTCTGCGGCAGTATCGTCTGTTGCCTCCAAAAAATTAGATTTCTTCCAACTATCCACTGGGCTGTTACATCAGAAATGGGAATTATCCTCAAGTCAAACTTATATTCAGAAGTCATGTGAAATAATCTCGGGATGTGCTCACTTCTAACTCAAATGAGTGCAATCCACTAGATGCTTAGAGGATAAATTGCTCATATACTTTCATATGTCGGGGTTATCCCAAAAGGAATAATACACCAACCCTACACACCGGTACTTCTAATTTAATGCCGATGAGTGGATAATTGATTTGCCATTCTTTCGCCGGTTACTGACTATTACATTTATTCTATTCTTTTCTTTTCTCTCCTTTTTTTCTTGTATATTATTTATAATAATTTGAGTTGGTGTTTCAAAATAATGTTTAGTAGAATGATAAATACTTCTGTAATTTATAGGTTTATAAGAGCAGTTTGTTGTATATATAATGATGTAATATAGACAAGACTTTAAAGTTAGTTTATCTCTTTCTGCTCTTCTGGGTAAGGGTATGCTTCTCGACAAAAGGAAGAACTGACAAATTTGTGGGATATCATATAGAAAATTCAACTTGGGCACGGAGGGGGGGCCTTTGGTATGGTGCAGCAGTCGATAAATCCTATATGTGCCCGGGACGGCTCCTAAAAAAGCAACTCCGCGGTAAATCCCTCTGAGGAGGGCCGGGAAACGCCTTAGTAGTACGGTGTGTGGTTACGGTACGTAAGACGAAGACCTGCTCCCCCTCACCATTAGCTAAGGCACCAGACCCTTGGACCAACCTAACGACTAAGGGCTGTACGCAAGCTGTGATTTAGCATGGCCTGGCGGCCTGTTGAAGAATGGCGCTAGCGGGTTGAAGGAGCGCGTCTCCAATAGCCGACCACTCTTTACAGAGGAACCGGGTTCGATCCCCAGCCACCACATGGCAGCCGAGAACAATCCGTCTGAACTCTTGGTCCAATTTTTCACGCGAGGCCAAACTAAGCTCTCAGAACAGGCACAGGACACGCGGGTTCGCACGCCTGGGAACCTGCCTTACAGACACACCCCGGTGACCGCTTCGGCTGACGCTCCGCGAGCGGGTTCGCACCCTGACCCTGCGGGATAGCCACAGAACTTGCACTCAGTAGGACGGGGTTCGAACGCAGAACGGCAGGATAGACACCTTCTCCAGTCTGCCCCACCCGCCTAGACCACGCACCTAGAGCTGTAGAGGCAGTCTGTGAGCAATAGCCTGCCCCTGAGCCGGGATTATTGGATGAAGTTAAACATTTTTTAGACTTCATCTCTTACTAATAATAATATTTTTTAAGGTGGAGGGATCTTGTTAAATCTATATACCTCATTTCATGTGTTAACTAATAATACTGTTGCAAGTGTCCTCAGCATCATCAAGCTCTGTGTTTTTATCACAGATGAAGTGACTGAGATGAAACACAAATGGCAGAGATTGAGAAAAAGAATGGGCCAAATACTTCTTAATGTACCAAGTAATTAGGTGGAGATATTATCAATTTATTTCCATAGTGAAGAAGAAAAAATAAATTCACACAAAGAATAAGAAGACAGCAATCTGCCATGGGTTATTCTCCAAGGAGAGAGCCAAAGCCAATTAGATTTGGGATATACAGGCAATGGCTGCTCTGCTGCACAGTAATTTCCAGGGCAGGTGAGGTGTAGCCTGGTGCTGGATGGTGGAGTTTTGCTTGACTCACGGAGACCCGTATTTGCTTTATTGTTTTTGTGGCCTTTGGTAACACTTTACATCCTCTACAGGTTTTTTAGAAGATGTTATAAGCCACATAAGACCCTGTCATATTTAAAGGGAAAAAATGTAATTCCACGATCAACATATCATCCAAGACATATGTGTCTATACCAAAAGTAACCTACCATAACTATTAGTGTGTTTAAATACCTATATATAAAATTGTTGTGCTTTCATTAGTAAGATCGAAAGGTTATTCCTGGGACAAACTGTCAGTCACATATAAGGAAACAGGCAGAATTGAACAGAGTCCAAGTCAACAGATCCAGAGAGAGTGGACTGTTTTGCTTCTCAAATCCACACCTGTGCCCCCTTTTCTAAGCCCAGCGAACAATCTGCGGAAGAAGGGGGCAATGGGTAGAAAATGTAAGGGTGGTTGATTGGGGTGAAATGGTGAAACTACCCGCGATGTATCTGGACAACTCATGGTTGATCAACTTTGTTTGAACATACAACCCCTCACTTCCCGCTGGAAGGTGGGGCTGTGGGAGGTTTGGGGCACAACAGCCTGCAAACTAGTTTCATATGAAGGATGCTTGCTACTCCATGGATTATCACTTATAAGCTAAAAAATGAAAAAAAAAACTGGGAGAAAGATGCAGGACGTTTATGGCAGAATTGCATGATAGGGATGGGGTGGGGGTGGGGGGAGGAAGGGAAAGGGAAATACGCCTGAACTGGAAATGAAAATGATGTATGAAATGCACAAAGCATTCAATAAAAATAATGTTAAAAAAAAGAAATGAGCAATCTGAAGATGTTCCTCAATTTGCCTTCACCCATTAAAATATACAGTGTATTCATCTCTTTTGCCAAAGTCATCACACCTGCTTCTGGTTTCCTGGATTAGAAAAGCTGAAGAATATGTGAGGCTGCATGGTGGAAAGAAGGTTAGGGAAGAGTGAAAGTATATTTTCAAGGAGAGCAGAAGAGAGGATGAGGGCTTGCCCTTCCAACCCATAACAGACCTATCATGACAGCTTGTGGAATAGGGAAGAAATGGGTTCTGGAGTCAAACTGCTCAGGCTGGTGCATCAATCCAGTTTGCTATCAGCAATGTGCTCATGGAAAGTCATTTGCATCTTTCTTCTCTCTATTCTCTCTTACTTTCCCTTTTTCTCTTTGTTGTCTTCTCATTTTCTTGCTCTTAAACATAATTCATTCATAAACCTTTTGTGTTTTTAAAGTAAGAAATATCCGAGATACACAAAATCTACAGACATATCACCTACTTTGTCTAGTTTTAACAGTTTGTATTTTTGTTCNAGAGTTTATTCCTGGACAAACGGTCACCCATGAAAGGAAACACCAGAATTGACCAGAGTCCAAGACACACAGTCCAGAAGAGTGGACTGTTTTGCTTCTCATCCACCTGTGCCCCTTTTCTAAGCCTAGGGAACAATCTGCGGAGAGGGGGCTGGTAGAATTAAGGGCTTGGGATTGGGGTGAATGTGAAACTACAGCGAATGTAGTCTGGACACTCATTTGATCAACTTGATTGAACATACAACCCTCATCCCCCGCTGGAAGGTGGGGCTGTGAGTTTGGGACACAACAGCACTGCAATTAGTTTTACATGAAGGATGCTTGTACTCATGGATTATCACTTATAGCTAAAAATGAAAAAAAAACTGAGAGAAAGATGCAGGACGTTTATGGCAGAATGCATGATATGGGATGGGGTGGGGGTGGGGGGAGAAGGGAAAGGGAAATACGCCTGAACTGAATTGGAAAATGATGTATGAAATGCACAAAGCATCAATAAAAAATGTTAAAAAAAAAAGAAGAGCAATCTGAAGATGTTCCCATTTGCCTTCACCCATTAAAATATACAGTGTATTCATCTCTTTTGCCAAAGTCATCACACCTGCTTCTGGTTTCCTGGATTAGAAAAGCTGAAGAATATGTGAAGCTGCATGGTGGAAAGAAGGTTAGGGAAGAGTGAAAGTATATTTTCAAGGAGAGCAGAAGAGAGGATGAGGGCTTGCCCTTCCAACCCATAACAGACCTATCATGACAGCTTGTGGAATAGGGAAGAAATGGGTTCTGGAGTCAAACTGCTCAGGCTGGTGCATCAATCCAGTTTGCTATCAGCAATGTGCTCATGGAAAGTCATTTGCATCTTTCTTCTCTCTATTCTCTCTTCCTTTCCCTTTTTCTCTTTGTTGTCTTCTCATTTTCTTGCTCTTAAACATAATTCATTCATAAACCTTTTGTGTTTTTAAAGTAAGAAATATCCGAGATACACAAAATCTACAGACATATCACCTACTTTGTCTAGTTTTAACAGTTTGTATTTTTGTTCATGTATTTTCATGTTAGAAAAGACTGTGTACTCTTCTTGATCCTATTTCCTCTCCTGCACTTGATTTTTGATGTTTATCACTTTTGCAAAAATTTCCAAAAACATATAGTGCTATTATGTAATATTTTAAGCTTTGTAGGCCTCCATGTGGTGGTGAGCTTCCCAAATTTTGCTATCCCTAATCCCCTGCATTGGGACCATCTGAAACTCATCCAGTTGCTGTAGGGCTAGACTCCTCTGCATTTTGTCACAAGTCCAGACAGTTCCAGCCTGCCTGGGAGCAATTGTATCTAGCCTCTACATGATGATGAGCTTCCCAAATTGTACCATCCCCAACCCCCAGCCTTGAGATCATCTGAAGCCCCTCCTGATGCTGCAGTGCTAGACCCCCCTACATTTCAGTAGGACCACAGACCATCATAGACTGTCTGAATCAAGCTTCTGTCTAGCAAGCCTCTCAAGTCATGCTGTGCTGGCTGGCTGGTAGGAGCCAGGACCTTAGAAGGAAACCTGAGAGTATCTGATTGATGCTGACTTGGGCCTCTGTGGGAACTCCAGAATAGCTGGATGAGAACTATCTGGTCTCTCTGATAGAAAATCAAAAGGGAGAAATCGAAGCTTAGACCAAGCAACTTTTCATACCCAATAAGAAAACAACCAAGGCACATAAAGAATACAAAAAATATTCAGTCTTCAGCTCAATAAAGGAAGATGTGAGTTTCATACCAGAATCACAAACAACAAAAGAAATTCACATGCCCAAATCACAATGAAAAAATAATAATATGGAAAACTCAAATAATTTGTCCTCGCTAAATGCTACCAGTGTGATAAAAGAAAACATCTCCAAATTAAGGAAAGATATACCCATACAAATACAAGAAGCACATAGAATACCTAATAGACAGGACCAGAAAAGAAACTCCCCACACCATATCATAGTAAAACACTAAACGTATGGAACAAAGAGAGAAATTTGCAAAAAAAACAAGTCACATATAAAGGAAAACCCAACAGAATTACAGCAAAGAAGAGCCTGGACCAAAGTATTCACAGTTCTAAGTGACCATAGATGCCAACCCAGAATACTTTACCTAGCAAAGATGTCTATTGTACTTGAAGGAGAAAGAAAAATATTCCATGACATGAATAGGCTAAAAGAATTCATGTCCAGGAGCTGGAGAGATGGATCAGTGGTTAAGAACGCTGACTGCTCTTGCAGAGGATCCATGTTCAATTCCTAGTACCCACATGGCAGCTAAGAATTGTCTTTAAGCTGGACATATTGGCACGTGTCTTTAATCCTAGCACTCAGGAGGCAGAGGCAGGAGGTTCTCTGTGAGTTCAAGGCCAGCCTGGTCTACAGAGTGAGTTCCAGGCCAGCTGAGGCTATAGGGACACCCTGTCTTAAAAAAGAAAAGAATTCATGTCCTGAAAACCAGCCCTTCAGAGCATATTTGAAGCAATACAAAGAGCTGAAGAAGGAAGACTATACCAATGGGTGACAGGAAGAAACTGAATGAAGCCATAACTGTGGAAACAGTAAGTTAGGTCCAGAGTGCAAGCAGAAATTAAAATGACAGAAATGAATACACATCTTTCAATAATAACTTTAAATATCAATGGACTAAACTCCCTAGGAAAAGATACAGGCTGGTGGAATGTATTAAGAAACAAAATCCCAATATTATTCAGAGAGATGCTCAGTGACCGTGTCTCAGGCAGTCTGATGTTCCTCATTCCTTAGTGTTCAGATGGGTCAACCTCTCTGCTGACATTCCCCAGTTCATCCTGCACAGCCATAAGTTGTATGTTTTCAGGCATTTAGATTGGTGACTTTTACCTGTGGGAACATAAAATTCTCCTCCCATTGTTATTTTCAAGATCAGAAAAATGAAAATTTTCAATAGGTTGAAACACAGAGTTTTTCATTTGTATCCCAGAAAGGTAGTACCCATAGCCGCCACCTCCCCCCCTCATCCCTCTGGTTTTTTTTTTTTTTTTTTTTAGGTTTTTTTTTTTGACCTATAGATGCCTAAGTTTGTATTACACATACCCATAAGGCAGGAGCCAAGGCATTAGTTTTCATTAAATTTACCCCAACTGGTTCTCATTGACTGTATGCCACTTATTTGGGAAAAGAAGTTTAAGCATTTTTTTTAGTCCTTAACTTGTCCTACAAGTAAAGAAAAGTGTTATAATGTGATGTAATATAATTCAGAAAAATATAAGGGCCATTTTTTGTATACCTTAACCCGATACCAATTATAAATAAGACCAATTAAGCATTTTATATTCCCGATTGTTTCAATTGTATTACAAGTTTCCCACCAAAACCTACAACACCTAAATTTAATAATCTAAACAATTCACTAAGCCATTTAAATATCCTATACTTGGTGGATACAGCTTGGGCAGAGTTGAGAACCTGCTAAGTAAATTTTACCCAATAAACACTTTCTCTTTAACGCTTTATGACTAGACTAAGACTTCTACTTATTTAGGAATTAAAATTTTAAGCTTAATTAAATAATTTCTTTTAAATTGTCCCTAACAAGGTAAAGAAAGTGTTACACTGTGATGTTTGTGGGTAGTATTGTGGGTACTGTTAAATAATGGACCCTAATGCTGAGAAACCTCCTACCTGCTCCCCCCCCCTTTTTTTTGATTCTTGATTCGTTTTTTTTTTTTTTTTTTAAAAAAAAGAAAACAGATTGAATGAAACCACTCCCAAACGGTAAACTAGAGCCAATTGTTACGGTGGTAATTTCCTATAAAACAGGCCACAACGTAGTAAACTGAGTGATAGGCATAGGAACTTTGAAAGGATATTTCTCTATCTAGAGCCAAATTCAATAGTAAAGTGGTTTATAAGTTGTGTAATTAGCAAAATATATTAATGTGAATCTAACAAGGAAAGATTCTGACATCAGCAATGAATTATTCTGTATTCTGCCTAGGAGAATGTTGGCTAGGGGATTCAAAAACCCGCCCCCCACAAATTATAAAGGCCTTTTGCCTATATGTGGAATATATGCAAGGAGAAAGGCAATAAGTCCCTGTTTTGTCCAAAAACCTGGTTTGAGCATGAAAAATGTTATGAAGACGTCACCTGCTATCATACAACTGGCCTCTGAAAATGCTAGAGAGCGTTACCAAAGGCCCCTACAGCAATACAGCAAAATAATAGTCTCCCTGAGACAAACAAGAATCCTCCGAAAATATCAGCGACAACCTCACAACAGCCTGGAGATACTGTTGCAACAGTGGCAGCCAAGGTCTATTGATATACCCCAAAACTATTTGGCTATTACTCTCTCCTTGGAGGAATAACTCAGCAACAGCGGATGCCACAATTTTATGTCCTCTAGTGGTTAGCGATGTTATAAGCCACAACAATAAGAACTTTTCCAACCCGTATAGAAAAGCCACGGTTTGTGGAGTAGCATACCATCCAAGGCCTCTGTGTCTATGCTCACACTTAGCTTGACACAATAAGTGGTACTGCTTAAATGCCTGTACATCCAATAGCTTGTGCTTTTTTAGTATGACTGAAAAGGGTAGCACTGTGAAAGCTGTCAATCCATGAATGGAAACAAACTGAACAGACCAGAGTCCAATGACAACTCCAAGAAATTAGACTGTTTTCTTCTCACCCACTTGTGCCCCTTTCCCAACGCCTAGGGAAAAACTGCAGAAGAGGAGGCAAGGTAGAATGTAAAGGGGCGGTTGGAGAGATAGGGGTGACTCATGAGACTATAGGAATATAGTCTGGACACCTGATTGATCAACATGCCTGTGCATACAAGCTTCTCCAACTGGACTATGGGAACCTTGGGTTGTTCAAAATTTGGACATAGATACTTGCAAAATGCACCAATTACTTAATTGTATGACATACTGAGTAACATCATTGTTATCTGCAAACAACTGTGTCATTGTATTGTAGAATCCCTTAAAAATGTATAAAAAATATTAAAAGATTGTTTAATCAAAAAAAAAAAAAGAAACAAAATCCATGCCTGTGAAGAATGTCCTGGGGATTTTAATTGGAATTGCATTGAATCAGTATATTAATTTGGGTAGAATGGACATTTGTACTATATTAATTTTTCTAATCCATGAGCATGGGAGGTCTTTCCATCTTCTGATGTCTTCTTCAATCTCCTTCTTCAAGAGTTTATAATTTTTGTTGTAGAGATCTTTGATGTCTTTGGTTAGGTTTCCTAGGTATTTTATTGTTTTTGAGGCTATTGTAATTGGGAAGGTCTCCTTGTATTCCTTCTTCAGTTGCTTATTGTTGGTGTAAAGAAAGGTTACTGATTTTTCTAGCTTAATTTTGTAACCTGACACTTTACTGCAACTCATAATCGTTTCTAGGAGTTTTCTGGTAGAGTTTTTAGTATCTCTTAGGTAAACTATCATATCATCTGCAAAAAGGGATAGTTTTACTTCCTCTTTTCCAATTAGTATTCCTTTGGTTTCCTTTTCTTGCCTTATTTCCCTAGACAGTGTTTTGAGCAGTATATATTAAAGAGGAGTGGCAACAAGGGGCAGCCTTGCCAGTTTCCTATCTTTATGGGGAATCCTAACTTTTCTCCATTTAGGATGATGCTGGCTGTGGGTTCTTGTATATGGCTTTGATTATGTTGAGGAATGATCCTTCTAGTCCAATTCCCTCTAGTACTTTGATCATGAAGAGATGCTGTATTTTGTTGAAGGCTTTTTCTGCATCAATTGAGATGATTGTGTGGTTTTTGTCCTTCAGTCCATTTATGTGTTTTATGATATTTACTAATTTTCATATGTTGAACCGTCCTTGCATCTCTGGTATGAATCCAACTTGATCATGGTGAATGATCTTTTTGATGTGGTCTGTATATGATTTGCAAGTATTTTGTTGAGAATTTTTGCATCTGAGTTCATTAATGAGATGGGTATGTAGTTCTCTTTTTTATTTTTATTTTATTTTTTTGGTTTTTGGCCTGTCTTCAATTCTTACAGGTAGGTGCATCTGCTCTGTGGATGCTACTTCTTTTGGCACTCCTCAAGGATATGAGATACAGCTTTTTAACCTTCCAGTGTGGACTGAGGACTGCTGAGATACCCAGCTTGTGAACTAAGCAGATAATGGGAATTCAGCCTCATCAGAATATTGACTGCCATTGTTGCTTTACGTTGGCTGTATCATGGAGGCCAGTGCAGGGGGATCAAGACAGGATGCGTGCTTACTGGACTTCATTTGGGGGACTATGAAAGGGAAAGACCCCAATGTGGAGCACAAGTGCAGGATTGATGGTTGTTTGGGCTTGCCAAGGAGGAGCCTTCAAGCACTTCCTTAAGGAAAATATTACATCTTTTAGGAAAAAAATGTCCTCCAATTCAAGTGATATGTGTCTGTATGTATGTACATATTTATGTGTATATATGTATATATGTATATATATATTGAAGCAATACAAGTAGCAGAGAACAATAAACGACAAGAGAACTGGCAAAAAACCTCTTGGAAAGAGAAAAATATGCAGGACAAGTTTATGCGAGTATACGGGTGGGGTGGGGGATGGGGGGAAGGAAAGGATGTACAAACTAGATTCATGAGAAATGATGTAACGTATGGAAAAAGTTTTAACAATAAAAAAAACATTTTGTGAAAAAAAAAGAAAGAAATTTTTTTTATCTGGTCATTCTGTTTTTATGTGCAGTACCAGGCTGTTTCTAATCATCTATGGCCCTTATATATAGCTTTTGTAAAGTCTCGGAAGAGTAATGCCCCCTGTAGTGCGTTTTTCACTGAAGGTTGCTTGAGCTATTTTGGTCTTTTTTTCCATATGAATTTAAGGATGTTTTTTCCAAGTCTGTGAAGAAGCTCACAGGGATTTTGAGTGGGATTGCATTGAATCTTTATATCAATTTGGGTAAAATGGACATGTTTACTATATGAATTTTCCCAATCCACGAGCATGGAGGTTTTACATCTTTTTTTTTTTTTTTTTTTTTTTTCTTTTTGAGACAGAGTTATCCCTTAAGTCCAGCGCCCTGAAGCTCACTTTGTAGACCAGGCGGGCCTTGAACTCACAGAGATCCCACCTGCCTCTGCCTCCCAAATGCTAGGACTAAAGGCATGTGCCACCATGCCTGGCTTGGTCTTTCCATCTTTTGATGTCATTTTCTTCTTTTTATTTTAAAATTATTTATTTAATTTATTTATTTATTTATTATTATTGATTATTATTATTTTTTTGTCTTTTTGAGACAGGGTCGCCCCTGTAGCCCCGCTGTCCTGGAACTCACTCCTGTAGAACCAGGCTGGCCTTGAACTCACAAAAGATCCACCTGCCTCTGCCTCCCAAGTGCTAGGATTAAAGGCGTGTGCCACCACGCCCCCGGCTTAATTATTATTATTATTATTATTGTTTTTGGTCTGAATTTTTTTAATTTAATTTTTTATGATGGTTTGTGCATTTCGTACATCATTTGCCATGCCGAATGGCATATTTCCTTTT
The DNA here is from genome assembly GCA_009823505.1 of Rhizomys pruinosus. NCBI lineage: Eukaryota > Metazoa > Chordata > Mammalia > Rodentia > Spalacidae > Rhizomys > Rhizomys pruinosus. The sequence continues at coordinate 290,470 of VZQC01008874.1, forward strand.
CCTTTCCCCCCCACCCCCACCCACCCCCAGATCATGTAGTCTGCCATAACTGTCCCGCATCTTTCAGTTTTTTTTTTTTCAATTTTTTAGCTATAAGTGATAAACCATGATAAGACATCCTCGTGGCAAAAAACCAATCTACAGATCTGTTTGTGGCCCAAACCCAACCACAGTCCCACCTTCAGTGGGGGGTGACAGGTTGTTTGTTCAATCAAGTTGATCAAATGAGTGTCCAGACTACATCGCTGTAGTTTCACCGTTCACCCCAATCGCAGCCTTTACATTCTACCACGCCCCCTCTTCCGCAGGTTGTTCCCTAGGCTTAGAAAAGGGGCACAGGTGGATGAGAAGTAAAACTGTCCTCTCTCTCTGGAGCTGTTGACTTGGATTCTGGTCAATTCTGGCTGTTTCCTTTCATGGGCTGACAGTTTGTTCAGGAGTATTTATTATTTTTATGTGTATGAGTGTACTGTCTGCATGTAGGTTGGTGCACCTGTTGTGCAATGCTGTGGAGGTCAGAAGAGGGTGTCAGATTCCCTTGGAACTGGATGGAGTTAAAGACAGTTCTTAACCGCCATGTGGGTGCTGGGAATCGACCCAGGTCCACTGCAAGAGCAGTCAGTGCTTATAACCACTGAGCCATCTCTCCAGTCCCGTTGTCATTTTCAATCTCCTTCTTCAGGGGTTTAAAATGTTTGTTGTAGAGGTCTTTGGTTAGGTTTGTTCCCAGGTATCTTATTATTTTTGAGGTTACTGTGAGTGGGAAGGTCTTCTTATAATTTTCTTATATTCCTTCTGTACTTGTTTATTGTTGGTATAAAGAAAGGCTACTGATTTTTCTAGGTTAATTTTGTAGCCTGCCACTTTACTAAAACTCTTAATCGTTTCTAGAAGGTTTCTGGTAGGTAAATTATCGTAATCTATGAAATCATCTGCAAAAAGGGATAGCTTAACTTCTTCTTTTCTGATTAGTACTTCTTTAATTTTCTTCTATTGTCTTATTGGCCTAGCTCGTGTTTCAAGCACTATGTTGAAGAGGAGTGGTGATAAGGGGTAGCCTTGCTGGGTTCCTGCCTTTAAGGGAAATGGTTCCAATTTTTCACCATTTAGGATGATGTTGGCAGTGAGTTTGCTATACATGGCTTTGTTCATGTTGAGGAATGTTCCCTTCAATCCTATTCCCTCCAGGACTTTAAACATGAAGGGATGCTGGATCTTGTCAAAGGCTTTTTCTGCATCAATTGAGATGATCATGTGGTTTTGTCTTTAAGTCCATTTATGTGTTTTATGACCAATGGAACAAAATTGAAGATCAAAACTTGAGCTCATACAATTTCAGCCACCTCATATTTGACAAAGGGGCAAAAATCCCTCAGTGGAGGAAGGATAGCATCTTCAGCAAATGGTGCTGGCAAAATTGGATCATCATTTATAGAAGAACAAAAGTAAACCCCTACCTCTCACCCTGTACAAAAATCAACTCCAAGTGGATCAAGGATCTCAATGTGAAGCCTGAAACCCTGAAGGTGATAGAAGAAAAGGTTGGCAACAACCTAGAAGACATAGGTGTAGGAAAAGACTTTCTAAATCAGACAGCAGCTGCACAGGAAATAAAGGCAACAGTTGACAAATGGGACCTCATCAAACTCAAAAGCTTCTATACAGTGAAAGATATAATCAAGGAAGTGAAGAGAAAAACCCACAGAGTGGGAGGAAACCTTTATCAGTGATTCATCTGACAGGCCATTAACGTCAAGAATATATAAAGTACTCAAAAAACAAAGAAGAAAACAAATTATCTACTCAAAAGATGGAATAAAGAGCTGAACAGAGACTTCACCAGTGAGGAATTAAAGATGGTTGAGAAACATCTTAAAAAGTATTCAACATCCTTAATAATTAAGGAGATGCAAATTAAAACCACTCTCAAATATCTCTCACTCTGATATGACTAGCTAAGATCAAGGAAACAAAAGACGACAGATGCTGGAGAGGTTGTGGGGAAAGGGGAACATTCATTCACTGCTGGTGGGAATGTAAACTTGTACAACCATTATGGAAATCAGGGTGGAGAACCCTAAAAGTTTCAAAATGAGCCTACCACCTGACCCAGTCATACCACTCCTGGGTATATATCCCAAAGACTCATCCTACCACAAAGATACATGCACATCCATGTTTATTGCAGCTCCCTTCACAATAGCAAAGAGCTGGAACCAACCCAAATGCCCCTCAACAGATGAACATCTATACAATGGAGTACTATTCAGCTGTAGAGAAAGATGGCATTATGAATTTTGCAGGTAAATGGATGGAACTGGAAGCCATTATGCTAAATGTAGTAACAAAGTCCCAGAAAAACAAACGGTGAATGGTTTCCCTCATTTGTGGATGCTAACACCAAATCCCCAGTTGAAAGGCAAGCTGAACAACATTATTGTTATATTTCTGTTTATCTGAATGCAACTATGTTGTTATAGTGTAAATCTCTCAATGGGCTCTAGAATCCACCCACCACTTATTTTCAGACTCCGTAATTACTTTATAAGGGTGGAGATTATGTATACATATTTTAGAATAATATAAAATTAATGGAAAATTAATATGAAAATGTGAATTTCTAAGCATAAACAAAAAGACTGAGAGAAAGATGCAGGACAGTTATGGCAGAATGCATGATCTGGGGTGGGATGGGGGAAGAGAAAAGGGAATATGCCTAAACTGAATTTAAAAATGATGTCTGAAATACACAACACATCAATAAAAGCACAAAAAAAGAAACAATCCATCTTTTTGTTGTCTGTAAGAAACCCATTTCACCTTCAAGAGCAAACACTACGTTAAGGTGAAATGATGGAAAAAATATTCCAAGCAAATGGCACCAAGAAATACGCAAGAGTTAGAATTGTAATATCGAACAAATAGACTTCAAACTAAAATTAATCAGAAAAGATGAAGAGGGTAACTTCATTTTTATATCAAAGGAACAATTAACCCAGAAGGTATTATAATCAAGAATATGTATGCAACAAACTCTGGTGCACCCAACTTCATAAACACTGTAGTATAGGACTTTATGACACAGATTAATCCCAGAACTTCTAGTAGGGGACTTCAGTACACCACTGTCTCCATTAGACAGGTCAACCAGACAAAGAATAAACAGAGACATCTGAATTAAACAATACCACACATCAAATGCACCTAACAGACATCTACTGAATATTCCGCTCAAGAACCAAAACATACTTTCTATTCAGTACCCTATGGGATTCTCCAAAATCAGCCACATTCTGATGCACAAGACAAATCTCAACAAATATAAAAATTGAAATGATTTCGTGCATTCTATCAGACCACTATGTAATAAAGCTTAATATCAATACCAGAAGAAGCCTTAGTAACTACATTATATCTCTACATGAGTCCTTATGCTTAGCTGAAGGCTACATAACAAGAAACAGTGCCAGACAGGAGAAACCTTTCTTTGAGTTGTTGGCATGGTTAGCCCAAGAGACTCTGAAAATTACATAAGCAATTGCCATAGCTGTTGATTTCCTCCCAGAACTAGAAGGTAAGACCTTACTCCTGAAGACAGGATATACCTCAGAGACCAGGTTTGAAATAATAGAGGTGGGAATGATCCGGAAGTCACTTCTCCTAAAGGCTAGCTCTCATAGCTGTTAAGAGAGACCAGCAATTGATGGTCCAACACCAGCTCTAAGTCCAAATATCCACATCAATATTAGGTACAGCATAGTACACTGGTGCAGTAAGGGGAATTTTTTTTGAGACAGGTCTCCCTATAGCCCCAGCTGGCTTGGAAGTAACTCTGTAGACCAGGCTGTCCTTGAACTCACAGAGATCCATCTGCCTCTGCCACCACACCTGTCTTAAAGACAGTTCTTAGCTGCCATGTGGGTGCTGGGAATCAAACCTGGGTCCCCTGAAAGAGCAGTCAGTGCTCGTAACTGCTGAGCCATCTCTCTAGCCCCAAGGCACTTTTGTTTTGAAGGCGACCAATATCTAACTAATTGAACTTAAAGCCCACTCAATGGGAGGAAACTCATGGGTTACTGGTACTATAAATATTGCCAAATTCATACGGATGGAGCGTTCATAGATCTTACAGAAATCCCCAAGACTAATGTACCTTCTTACTAAGTGCAAAAATGCATCATTGTATTTACAGACAAATATTCCAGACACCACTCATTAAAGAAGCTTTTGTTGCACTTGATGAAAATTATTACAGAGTACCAAAACTGGTCACCCACAGACATTGTCTGTGAATTTCCCAAGCTTAAGCAGCGTATCTACAATGCAACCTCTGCACCCAAGTCTCATGCAATACAGAATAAGGGGCAGAGGACACTACCTAATCTCTTAGCTCTCATTAAGGAAGCCCCTTCATGCAGCAGAGGACCAGGAGCTCAAAAGGTCATAAGTGGTCAAACCATGGAGACTGGGAGTCTGCAGAGTGTGGGTCCGTGGCAGGTATATACTAAGCTTCATTTACCCAAGTCTCAGAGACCATTGTGGGAGAGAGGCCAGAAAGATTGTAAGAGTCAGGGTGTCGAATATGACCATATGGAAACAGAATCCTATAAGCTCCCAGGACCCTGATCATATGAACCAAAAGTAATTGCATACACAAGACCCATGCAAAATCAAGTAGAAAAAACCCGGTATGGAACAAGGGAGATGGGAGGCAGAACCCAATGTTATCTGAAGAAATATTGGCAACTGATTATTTTGGTTGAGGAAAAGCTGGTCTTCTTAAAACTAGGGACTCTGAATTGGCTGACTAGAGCTCAGTGGATAAACTTGCACTGAGGAATGGCTGGGACACTAATTTGGTATAATAAGCCTTAACACAAATGAAAGAATGTATGTACTTAAGTGGGGGGCTGTGGGAGGTGACAGTGGAGAAGGGGGTATAAAGATGATTAAGATTGATTGAGATTTTTATGTGTGAAAACCACAAAAATTCAATAAAAATTCTGTTTTGAAGAAAAATATTTTAAGCTTTACATAAACGGAATGTTGTCTCTCTCTCCTGCATCTGGATTTTGCCATTCTACCTCGCTTCTGAAATCCATCCATATGTAGTGGCTGCCATTCATATTACTGGTTGCGTATCACTTTACCCAGTCAGTGCACACTACATATGATGTGTGCTTTCTGCTTTCAGTCATTTAAAGTATTTTATTATTTTATTTTATGTGTATGAGTACATTGGCTGCATGTGTTTAAGTGCACCCAGTCATGCAGTGTCCTCTGAGGTCAGAAGAAGGCATTGGATCCCAGGTAACTAGAGGTACAGATGGTCGTTAGCCACCTTGTGGGTTCTGGGAATCAAACCTGGATACTCTGCCAGAGCAACCAATGCTCTTAAGTGCTAAGCCATCTCTCTAGGCCCCTGCTTTTAGACTTTGTGACAGTAGGATTTTGGTTGTATTTCTGGAGATAAATTTCTGGAAATATTGTATAACAGTTTCTCTAGAATGCATACCCAGGAGCAATTTTTCTAAGTTGAAGATACACAGACACAGACAGACAGGTAGGCAGACAGACAGACAGACACATACACACACATGTATTTCTTAGTTCAATCACCTAAATCAAAAAGGTGATTGAACTAGGATTCAGCTTCACAAATAATATTGATTTGAATGTTGAAAAGCTGTGTTATTGCATACCATTCCTCAATGGTGTTATAAAGTAGAAATTGTTGCTAATGTTCTGCATTTTTTAGCCCAGGAATGTAATGAATGTAAGAAGTGTATCTGAACTTAACATTTTCATAATTGGTGTAAGGAATATGTTAGTAGTATTTTTTCCCCTGAATTATCAGACTACAAAATTTCATATGATGAATATGTATATATTTAAGTTTACTAAATTTTGCCAAAGATCTTTCCAAAGTGGTCATATCAGTTTATACTTCCACTAAGTATGTAGGAAAGATGGCCACAATTCTATACTAATTGATCATCAACTTTAAAGTTTTCCAAGATGGATGGGTATAGATGAAATGCCATTATTTTGACTTTCATTTCTCTAGTCACTACTAAGTTTAGTCCTCTGTTCTTTTGTTTAGATATTTTTCTTGGACTTTTTGTGAATTATCCATTCCTAGAAAGAGCACTGTACTAGATTAAAATCTTTTAATCAAATTTTTGCAGTTTTCATACAATGTAATTTGATGGCATTTAGATCTACTTCCCTAGCCCCATCTCCCTTCACTGCCCCCTCCCCATTTAATGTACTCGATTTATATATATATATATATATTAAGGTATATATATATTAAGGTATATATATATTAAGGTATATATATATATATATATATTAAGGTGTATATATATTAAGGTATATATATTAAGGTATATATATATATTAAGGTATATATATTATATATAAGGTATATAAGTATAGAGTATAATATATATATATATATATATATATATACATACATATTAAGGTTTATAGAGTCTAATTTGTATTCCTGAATGTGTGGGGTCCATCTTCTGGAGTGTGGTTAACTTCCTAAGATTCCAGAAGCCATAGATTGCTAAAAGTTCTTTGGGTTGGTATTTCTTACTCTATTCCCCATGTCTGGAATTTTGTCTTGTTTGAGGCTGCATGGGACTTGACCATGCTACCACAATTGTTATGAGTTTATATGATTGACTGACTAGCTGTCTTTAAAACTCCACTTTCTTGTGGTCATACATCACCTCTGCCTCTTACAATCTTTCTGCCTGTGCTTCTGCAGTGGTCTCTGAGCCTTGGGAGGCAGAAGTTTGGCATAGGTGTCCTATTCAGGGATAAGCACTCTGCAGCCTCGTATTCTCTGCATACTGGCCTGTTGAGAGTTTTTGTTTTCTAGCATTGACACTTTGAGAGTTTTTGTGTTAGTCACCATTTACTGCATTAAGGAAGCTTCTTTGGTGAGAGTTGTGAGATGCATTAATCTATGGGTTATAACCATAAATCATTAGGCTTCAGTTTAATACTATAAGTATGAATAAAAAACTAATATTAGGCTCTTTCCTATGCCCAGTGACCTGTCTGGGCTCAGATTTCTAAGGTTCATATCAATTTCATCCTACGAAGCAGAACTTGAGTACAGTTAGAGAGAATAGTATGGCTACTCTCATATTATTCGTGTGACTATTGCACTGGTGGGCATATCTTACCAGGCCAGCTGTTGTAGCTCACAGGATTCACAGCTGGGTAAGGCTGATGATTAGGTTTCCCTTACAGCAGCTTGCATAGCACCTTCCATACTGTGAAAACTAGCCAGTAACGATGAGGCTCTGAAGTCAGTACCAGCTTGATTTCTCCCCATTTGCTCTACAGCTCCTATATGTCATCAGCATTACAGTCTTACTCTCAAGCTCAGTGGGTAACCAAGTGAGGGTCTATGGGACCCATGGTCAACATCTTTAAGAGAGGGAGTCAATTTCTGGCACTAGTTTTATTTTGTTAGCCTATGGTGCCCAGTAGGGGCAATATCACTCTGTTGTAAGGTAACTCCTTTCAATCTCTCAGAAGCTTCTATAGTACTGAGTTTCCATAGGCTTCTTCTAAAGGCCTTTCCTGTTCCTTATCCCTTCCCTTACACCTTACTCTGACCTGCCCGCCCTCCCATTCTCCACCCCATTTAACATTTCCTATTCTCCTTTCCCCATTTATATCACTACATTCTACCTCCTAGGAAGGCTCCTCATACTCAATGACCATTTGTGTGCTTCTTCACTTCTCTGGATTTTCTATAGAAATATAGATGCCTAGGATTTCAAAGATGGCATCCAGTTCTGAGAAAGAACATGGGTTTTACTAGTTTTAAAAATTAAAATCTCCTTTTTGTTAGATTATTTTGGATTTTTGAAACAGCCCATGCTAGACTCTAGCTCACTATGTAGCTGAGGTTGACCCTGAACTCCCTTATCCTCTGGCCTTCTAAAGGCTGGGATTATAACAACTCAGCACCATGCCTAGCATCTTCCATGTGTAACACCTATAGGTTTCTTGTGATTAATAAAGTAATTGAATTCACTTTTGCCACCTTATTTTTGTGCTTTTTTACTGATTCTGCTTTTCCTATGTTTTTTCCTCTTTTTACTGCCTTATGTTGGTTGTTATTTTTATTCATTTTTCCCCTTTTACTATTTGAAATTCCTGCCTTCTGCTTTCATCTCTTAAAGGTTACCCTTAACATTTTAGCATGTGTGTTTGGCTGTGTTCTTTAAAGTCTTCCTGTCTTTTTCTCCTGAATGGCACACAAAGCTTTAAAACCTTTTCATTTTCTGTCTTTTTATATTTTACTTAATGTTTTAAACTTTATGGTCATTGATTACCATGCTCACTGACAATTTTATAGTTAATGTTTATGTCGACTAGCCACATTTTGAACAATTTTACTTATTCTTTCAGCCAGCCTTTTTTTTTTTTTTTTTTTTTTTTGTTTTTTTTGACTGAGAATCTGTCTTCCTAAAACAAATTCTTGCTGGAAATGGCTTTTATTTTACTCTGACTCGTGGAATGTAGTCTAGGTTGGTGAAGAATTTAAGAATAACTTCTGATTACAGTACTTCCATGAAATTCCATTGTCTTTTTAATTTAGTTGTTGCTGTTAAGACTTTATGGTTAGTAGAATAATTTTTTTTTTTTACAGATGTTCTGAGTTTTCTTTCTTGGGCTTAAAAAATTAAAAAATCTAGGGTCTGGAGAGATAGGCCAGCGGTTAAGAGCACCGACGTGCTTGCAGAGGACCTGGGTTTGATCCCCAGCACCCACATGGCGGCTGAGAACCGTCTTTAACTCCAATTCCAGGAGAACTCCAGTCCAGGGAATCCGATACCCTCTTCTGACCTCCGCGGCATTGCACGACACGGGTGCACAAACTACATGCAACAATACATTCAAATAAAGTAAATAAATAAATAAATAATAAATAAACAAACAAATAAAATAAAAAAAAAAAAAAAGAAAAAAACCCTGTAAAAAAAGAAAACAGAATTCGGAAGCCCAGCACATGTCTAACACTGAGGCTAGAAAGATGGTAGCAGAGGGTTCCCCTGTGTTAAGAAAACCCTAATTCCATGTGAACAATGTTTTATGTTCAGAGAACGGAAAAGAGACCCAATACCTAGAAACCCAATGTAAAGCACCAAACACCAAGGTTTTTTTTTAGATTTTTAATTTTTTTAATTTTTTCATTTAATTTTTTAAATTTCAAGAAAGAAAATTCAGAACATCTGTAAAAAAAAAAAAAAAAAAAAGATTATGCTACTAACCACAAAGTGCAGTAGGCGTCTTAACCGCTAGGTCATCTCACAGCCCCGAATTCTGTTTTCTATATGCCGCCCAGCCCTTTTGCGTTTTTTTTTTTTTTTTTTTTTTTATTTTAGTTTAGTTTAAAAGCTTGATTATTTTAGACGCATACTCTCATGCAGACCAGGTTGATTTGAGCTGACTATGTAGCTGTGGATGGTTTTGAACTCCTGGTCCTCCCAAAGGAATTCTTTACGAAGACAAAAATTTAACCAACATTGTATGAAAAAACCAGCATATTGTATCCTCATATGCAAGTTAGTCCAAATAAACATTTTTCTGAACTGAAAAAATAAGTAAAAAGCTTAATTTCAAATGGTTTCTTCACTAAGACTTTCATCTTAAATAGGTGTCTTTTCAGTTATGTTTAATTTGTTTATCTTACTTACTGAGCTTATTTATTTCTTCATTTTAAAATCAGCTTTTATTTAGAGACACAGAAGATATAGAGAATACTAAAATGAAGGCACAGGAGGCACTGCCAGTTTCCATAACCAAAATGCTTTCGATGATTTTATTTCAGCTAATTTACTACATTTCTATTCATAAATAGGCCATTCTGTACTTTTTAACCTTTTTGTTCCTTGGAGTATTTGTTACTTTTGATAACATTCTGTTCTTTTCATAATTAACTATTTAAATCTTTATTTTGTGCTTTTCATAATTTTTTTTTTTTTTTAGTCTTTTTGAGACAGGGACTCCTGTAGCCCTAGCTGTCCTGGAACTCACTCTGTAGACCAGACTGACCTTGAACTCAGAAAGATCCACCTGCCTATGCCTCCCAAGTGCTAGGATTAAAGGTGTGTGCCACCACTCCTGGCAGAATTTTTTAATCACTATAATTTTTTAGGAATCCAATTCTTCTGTTTGTTTTGTATCTCAACTCTTGTTTAGTAAGGAGAGTGTTATTCAATGTTTTAAAAATTTGGATTATAAATTAATTCAGTAGTGCCTTCCTATTTGAATTCTCAGTGATCTGGTTGGAAAACATGTCTGTTTAGAAAGTTTTATTTCTTTCTTTGCCTTCCAGATACCCCAAGGACAGTAACATGCCAGAAAGTATTTTTATATTTTCTAGAGGCTGATAGTGGTGCAATCATGCTCCTCACTCTCACAGGGATGCTCCCTGTTTATGAGATCTTAGCACACTCATAGGGATGATCCCTGTTTATGAGATCTTAGTTTCAGCTTTATTTCCATCACTGCTAATTTCCATGTGCTGGAAATTGATGCTTTCATGGATCCTGGTTTATGTGGGATGGCTTAATTCTGGAAATATATCTAATCTATACACATTTCATATTTCTCCTAGAATATTTACCTAGAAATAACATTGAATATATATCTATATCTATATCTATATCTATCTATCATCTATCTATCTATCTATCTATCTATCTATCTATCTATCTATCTATCTAGTTTACTTAATTTTACCAAGCAGTTTTCCAAGATTATTATACTAATCTATTCTACTGAGTATATATCAAAGTGATCATTGTTCTTCAACAGTTGGTAATTGGATTTTAATTTTTCCTAGTTAGATAGCTATGGAATGAGACACTACTGTTTTGCTTTGCATTTCCCCAAGTTCTATTAAGATCAACCATCTATTTTTAGCTCACTTCATTGCCTGGTCCCACATGTATATAAAGTCCAAGGAATTTAGGTTATAGAAATGAAGAATCTGCTTGCTCCCTGCACTTACAATCCTGTGGATTTTGCTTTATGTATGTGGAGGTATTTCTCAGTTTATTATATGCCCAGCTCTTTAACAGATGTTGGTATTATTTTGGCACATTTTCTGTGTGATTTTTGGTAGGGAGACATGTCTGGTTTTTTTTGAGCCTTCAAACAGAACTCTCACTTCACTTCCTCAAGGTCTTCCCTTCTTATTTTAAAGCATCAGTAATAATACTTCCTTTCAGCTTCTTTTAAGGATTCAAAACAATATATGCAGAGTATGTCTCTATGTCTGGCAATGTCTAGCACATGTAAGTATTTGACAAAACAGTTGTTACTAATTTTATTTTTGTTAACATATGAATAAAACATGAAAAGTAAACTATGAGAAATGTTTTGGTTCTTTATTATGATTAAGAAAGCACTTCTAGGGGGCTGGAGAGATGGCCTAGCGGTTAAGAGCACTGACTGCTCTTGCAGAGGACCGGGGTTCGATCCCCAGCACCCACATGGTGGCTGAGAACCGTCTGTAACTCCAATTCCAGGAGAACTCCAGTTCCAGGGAAATCTGAGACCCTCTTCTGACCTCCGCGGCATTGCATGACATGGGTGCACAATCGTACATGCAGACAGTACATTCATACACATAAAAAAAAATTAAAAAAAAGAAAGCACTTCTAATAATATTCCATGTACTCACAACTTGTGTTGGGGTCCAAGTTTTGATTAGATTTCATAAAAATGTTAAAGGCCTCCTGTGGGCTTAGGGCTTCATTAAATCCTACTGGCTTCTTAGTCCTCAGTGTGGAAGATAAGGCCGCAGAGCAATTATTGAAGAAAAAATATTTAGTAACCATATTCAAGGACATTTCTTTAGCATGTTCCAAGTCCACCTATATCCTTTCATTTTCTTCTATGTTCATTGATATCTGGGTAATACACAGGCATGCTGTATTTTCACAGTACTGAATGATTTATACTGTGCTTTTACATCTTCTGGCTCTCTCGGCAATCTTACCGATGTCCACCTTTACCAAATGGATCACCATATCTCACGTAGGCTAGGAGTCTTTCTGTATAAAGGACAATGGTGGAGTTTTGCACATAGCTACTCTTCCTAAACCTGTTCTTTCTAGACTGTGCATGGCCTTTTTTTCTCTCTTCTCTATGTAGATTGTTTTCTTCATGAGTGTAAACCCTGTAAATAAACAATAGGACTATAGGTAACCTCCAATAATTGCTTTGTTTACTTAAAGCATCTTGGAACAAGTGAATAACTAGGAGGGAATGGAAATAATTGATAGGCCCCAGATTTCCAAATTTCCTTATTGTAGTTATCAATTTATAATAGCTTAATGAAGGTTTTTCTTTTTGACAATGTAATGGTGTAAAAGGTGATACACTCTCAGTAGAAACCATACATCAGATTTTTAATGTGATCATTTCCTGAGGAAGCAATGTGCAGTGTAATACTGTCTTACAATTCTGTGCAGTCACAGAGAACTACAGTTTCTGGTCAGGCAGGTGTCCATGCAGGGGAAGGACCAATGGTCTACACTGTACTGGTTCTATGCTGTGATGCAAGGTAGGTTAGGATCATCTAGTGGTTTATAGTCTATAACATTTTTACCATATTGTGTCTATTGGAGATGCAACCTCACCATCACTAGAGGGACATCCGTGTGATCTCTCACTTGGTGGGACTGAAGATGCTGACAGTATCTCTTATGTTTTACAAAAGACACTTTTGTTCCTTCTTTCTCCCCTGGTTTCCCAGTTCTAGCACTCCTTTATATTCTCTGGTTTATAAAGACTTGCCAGGTATTCGGAATTGGCAACCTTTAATATGAATAGATTATGCTTTTCAATAGTTTTCATGGAAAACAAACCAATGAGCCAGGTATTTCAGATGCTGAAATCAGATATCATCTCTCTCTCTGTGTGTGTGTGTGTGTGTGTGTGTGTGTGTGTGTATGCATGTGTCTTTTTGTCTCAAACATTAGACAAGAATTGGACTGATTCCACTACAGCAATAGTGTTTCTCTATAGGCAGGTAATACTTTGCATCACTATTAAATTCTGACTCTGAACCTATGACACTATTTTTCTTGCCCTGCGGTGTTGGCTCTTTCATAATGTGTCCTGTGTCCTTTGTTCTTCCCAACAATTCTGCCCCCTGCTTATCTAAATTGGCTTTTTGTGCCAGTGAAAACCCAAAGAGGTCTACCTTTTCCAAAGTTAAGAGAAGATGAAATAGTTGACCACCAGGTAACACTCTGTGTTGATTAGGCTTAAGTGACATCATCAGTTTGTGTGTTGGTCATGGGTCATTGAGTTAAAAAAATACACACAAAAAAATTACATTCTTCAAAATTAAAACAATTTTTAGTTGGATCTTTAACAATAACATATAAATGTTTTGTTTACAAATTTGCTTTACAGTACTAAATATCTTGCCAGGGCACTCCACAAATTCTCCTGTTCATTGGATCCATAACGACTGGCATGGCCTCTTGGTCATGGCAATGGGAGTATTAAAAATTCAGAAATCTGAATCTGTGGGTTTTAACACCGAGGTGAAGATCAAAATGCAGTAAACACTTCCTGACTCTTGAGGCAGTGGTTTAATCACATGAACTGACAAACCTAAGTGAAATTATGAGTTTCATTTGTAAACTATTCATTCTCAGGGTTTCTACTTGTCTAGTATCTAGAGTCTTCCCTGATTGCTAATGACAATCAGATTCCCCTTTGGAATTTGGACACCCCTTACCAGTCTTGGGGTGCTTAAAGAGAAGGACAGACCTAGGGACTGCTGTTGTCTACCTAACACTAACCACAGACGAGGAGGTGTCCTCTGAATTCAAATTCTGACTCTGCCTCTCATTCATGGGGTATGTAGAACTAGTTAGTTAACTTCTACATTAGTGCTTTCATTTGTTAAATGGGGATAAAAATACTACCTACTTTTGAGAATCATTAGGGTTAAATGAATATATATACATATATATGTATATATATGTATATATATTATACATATATATGTATATATATTAATATATATAATATTATATGTATATATAGTATAGATATTAATATATATTAATATCATATATATGAATGTATATGTACATCTATATTGTATTTATTACGCTTAAGCCAGGGTGACCACGGACCCGACTGTTCTACGTTTAATGACATATTATGGTTACCTTATTGTTTAATATAAAGAAAATATTGTGCTCTTTGAAATAGGAGATCCACTTTAACTCCAAGTCACACGTTACATTAGGACAAACCTTTTGTTTTTAATCTCCCTTATAGAACTTTTTGACATGACTTGACTCGATTTGTTGCGATACCAGGATTGCCACACATATGTATATGTATCCATAATGTTTATGGTCTGTGGCGTATATGCTAAATTTAGGTAGTTGAATATTTCAAAATTACTTTTATACCTACCTTTTAAAAATCAATAAAATATATATAGCATGAAATTTCCCATCCTTAATCATTAATTTTTATTTTAGTTGACAAATAAAAGCAAGTATTTATATATAATGAGGTATCTATTAACAAAATTAACCATTTTTTCTCAGAATTTATTTTTAAAATTTTTAAACTGGAATTTTTGTGATTTTTCAAATACGTATGATGGTGTTACATCCCCCCAATCTGCACGTCCTCCCCACTGCCTTTCCCCACCCAATTTAATGTATGATGAATCATGGCCAATGGAGTCTGATCTGTTTCCCAAATATCCTTTAGTGTAGGTCTGTCCATTGAGTCCCAATCCTGTAAGAACCTGTCTTTTCCCGTCCCAGCAGTCATCAATTGCCAAGCATTCCTTTGGCTGGGCTGGTATCTCTTACTACCTACCTATGTCTTTCTATCTCTATGATTTTTGGCTCCTCTAGGTGACTCATTCAACCTCTAGGTGGAGTCATTCAACCTTTGTCTATTGCTGGCTGGCTTATTTCACTTAGCCAAATGGGTCCTCAAGGTTTCCTCCCTTTCAGTATGTTTTAACATTTCTTTCCTTTTTTGAGGCTGGATCATATTTTAGTGTGTGAGACCAAAGAACGTTATTTAAAAAAGCAGAAACTCCTACAAACTAGCCCTAGAAATTGATGCAAGAGCCTTTGTGGAAAGGAAATAGATCACAAGAACACTGAATCTGGCCTGTTCTTAATGTATCATAACGGCCACCCACTTTGTCTCTCATCTATTCCAGAATCTGTCTTATGAAGACTCATGTCATGGCTAGATGGGGACGACCGGAAGAACTAGCTTGTGGACGGAGCAGCTACTGGGATTTCAGCCTCATCAGAGTACAGATTGCGCATTGTTGGACTACCCAGGCTGTACCATGAGACCAGTATAGGAAGATCAAAACAGAATGCATGTTACTGGATCATATTGGGGGACCATGGAGGGAAAAACCCCAATGGGAGCAAGAACAGGATTGATGGTTGTTAGGCTTGAAGGAGGAAACTTCAAACCCTTCCTTAAGGAAAACATGACATCTTTGTTTAGCCAAAAAAAAAAAAAAAAAAAGAGAAGAAAAACCCTCCAATTCAAGTGATATTATGTGTATGTATATACAATAGAAAGAAAATGTCCTTCAGTACATTTAGTCCTCTTCTACCTTCTGCTATTATATGCGTATATATATCTACTATCTTTATTCTATATATTTTATAGCAATGCTCGTAGGGAGAGATAACAACACGTGGAAACAAACAAACAAACAAAAAAGCTGCTGGAAGGACTTGGGAAAGATGTAGGAACATGTGGCAGAGTGCGGTAACTCGGGGGGGATCAGAGTATGGAAAGGGAAGAACTTAGGGAAATGATGTATGATGTATGGAAAAGTTAATAACCAGGCTGAGAGATGGCTCAAGCAGTTAAGCTCGCTGATTGTCTTGCAGGGATGGGTTCGATTCCAGGACCCACATGCAAGTAAGAACCATCTTAGCTGGGATGGTAGATGCTGCCTTTAATCTCAGCTCAGGAGGGAGGCAGGGATTACTGTGAGTTAAGGACCAGCCTGGTCTATAGAGTGAGTTTCAGCAGCTGGGGCTACAGAGAGACCCTGTCCTCCAAAAAACTTTAATAACAATAAAAAATGTTAATCCCTTGCACTCAGGCTGCAGGGAGATTCCTGTGAGTTAAAGGCCAGCCTGGTCACTTAGTGACTCCAGGCCACGCTGGGATTAAGGGAGACCCTGCCACAAAAACCAACAAAAAAAATGGTTTCAAATTTCCTAGAGAGGTTGAAAAATCTGTGTGACAGCACTTACTCTGGGTTGTGTGCTTTTGATTTTGGCCCTTCCTAGTTCAAGAAGCTGTGTCTGGTGAAGGGGCAACAGGCTACTGACAGCTAAGCATTTGTAACTTCTCTGAGGTGGTTCCAGGTGAGCAGGGCATTGTTACTGTGGTTGGTAGAACTGATGATCAACCAAGCCTCCTAGTAAACCTCTACTGTACACAGAAGTTAAGGTACAATGAGTCTACAGGTATAAAATGCTTAGTATAGAGCAACCTAGAAGAACTCAGAGCTACTTGCTTTTTTTGGAGCAGGTTCCTGCTTTCTTCCAGATCTGTTTTCCAACACCTGCCAGTGAAGGACTTAGTCTAGGCCCTTTCTGCTTCTGCTGTAGAGCATGGCTCCATCTAAAGACCAGTGATTGAACTAAGTAACAAGGGATCTTGATGTTTCTTTCCCATCTTGTTCAACTTCCTAGAGCATGTTCCATTGCTGGGTTGCTCATTAAGTTTCTTCCTTTCACTGGTGTGAATAATTAATTGCCAGTATCATTAAATCTCCTAGCAACCAAGTTCTGTCCCTCGTCTCCTATGGTGCAGCATGTACTTCCTGGGCAGATGAAGAAATAACAGTGTGTGAGAAATCTGTTAGTAATTAGCACGGCCAACTGGACTTACTCAGGAGGATACACAGCATCCCCCTCCAAGAACAAGGACTCTGCTCTTCCACACCAAAGAGAGTCATCTGATGCGCTCAATATTTAATAAATGAACTGAAGTTCTAATGAGGTGGAGATGTTATACATGGACAGCTTTCTCTCCTCTGGGATAGTGGAGCAAGTGTCCTCCTGTGCTTGCATAAACTATGCCATTATGATTTAACCAGAGGCCCTGCCTCTTCCAGCAGGGGGGAGTTCATAGCTCACTTTTCACCTGTCTCACATTGCCTGGCATTTGCTCACTCCTCTAGTCTCAGTTCTAGATTCTAAGCATGAAAGATGCAGAGGGAACCATTAGCCTTTCCTGGTGGTTGTTAACCTCTGTGTGAAGTTGGTAATTCCCTCTCAATGGGGAGTTTCCCCTGCATGCTAAAAAATTCCATGTGGGTCAATGAGCACAGGGAAGTTGGGTTATTAAAAAACTTTAAAACTCTAGAGGTGGTCTGCAGTTAGAAACAACACAGGTCATCGATAACAAATTCAGAAATTAGAGTTAGAAGGGCTGTGACCCACTCTGGATACGGGTCGGCCTTCCAGCCCCTCTGCAGCTATTATTTGACCTCTTTTCCACAGGGAGTACTGTGAAGGTCAGGGATGTATTACCTGCCACTTTCTGAGCACAAATCCCCTAAAAGCCTTGTAGACATGCCAACTCTGGGACATGGCACTTAGAAGGACACTCAGAAGGGGTGAGGTGGTTCCTTCCACTTCTTCCTCATGGCCCTTTCCCACGTCCTTTCTTTCCTGTCTTGTTCTCTCCAGTTCCCTCCATACCTGTCTCTTGAACCTTTGACTCCAATCATCAAAATCTCAGCACACATTTCACTATTGGGGTCAAGAGCACAAATGCAGGAAACTGTGACAGAAAAGTTCAGTGACATGACGAATGATGGGCAAGGAAAAACAGCACCGTTTGCTAAGTGACGTTCAGAATCTGTTTCTACCACTGACAAACTCTTTACAAGTTCTGATGATTTTGTATGAGATACTGTGTACCCTGAAGGGAGCCGGCCGTAATGAGAAGGATTTATATGCATGTTGTTGGGGGTTAGTTTGTGCAGAGTAGAAGTGCAGGGGTAGTGGAAACTAAAGGTTGCCTCTAAGACTGGGAATGGCTTAAGATGATAAACCTCTGTTATTGAAAGCTTGGGATTGAAAAGAGAATAATAAAAGAGTAATCAAAAATGTGCTAAAATGAATTTGATGCAAATGAGATGCATGAAGTGGCCTGGATGTGTTGGAAGAGGGTGTCAGATAATTGGAAGCATACTTTCGGCCTACGCATGGCCAATACCAATCTCTTCAAGAATTCTCTGGAGCTCATTGCAAAAACCATTTTAAGCGTGAACAGGATTTTTTTTTTCTTTTCCTGTCAGAGAGTTGTGAAAATCTATCTATTTTGTGTGTTTGTTCTATTGGGAAATGGGTAAGTTCTGGAGAGGAATCAGGAAAAAGGTTGGCAGGCATCGCCATTCTGCCATTCTCACCCTGGGTTGGGCCAAGCCACCTTTTTTCCAGCAATTGCCTGGCACAAGAGTGGCTGTAGTTTCTGCAGTAGGAAGAAAAGAGCTGTGTGTATCAAGACCAAATTTCAAGTGTACAGCTCAGCCTGATCTCTGACCTGCCTTGTGGGTAAGAAAATGAGTTTCTCTACCTAGAGAGCATTGAGTATAAAGAAAGTCAAATGCCTCGTTTCTTCTGTTCCCTTCCCGATCTCTTTTCTCTCAGCTTCTTTTGGGTCTCACCCCATTGCCTTAAGGATGATGAACAGCCATATAATCAGACTGGTCAGATGCTATAGATAGGACTCAATCTTGCAGCAACACATCCTGTTTCCTTCTTTCCTCCCGCCTGCCATGAAGCTGGTTAGTAAATGGAGTCTGGTGTTTTTGTGGGTACTTCCACCAATCTCAGTCTATGCACATATGTCTCCACTGAGACAAGTCATCCATGTGTCTAGGTAGAAAGAGGTGTTTAGCTTTATATTTGGGGTCAGAGTAAGAGATTTGACTGGGTATGGTACTATGCCACAAGGTGCAGCTCTGCTTTATCTAGAGCAGTCAGATTGCCTCTCTGGGCTCTGGCAATGACTGTGCTGCTCCTCTGTCTGCTGCTCCATAGGCTCTTTTCAACCTTCCCAAGGGCTAGTGGGTACAGGTGCTTGGCAGAGCAGGATGTAGCATAGCAGCATAGCTCTCCTATTCTTCATTTACGCCTGGCAAAATCACAATCCGACTCTTATCACCAAAGGACAGCAATGTTGCCAAAATTTCTCTCTCCAAAGGATTAAGTTGCCCTAATCAGAAACCAGGGAAATTGAAGTATGATTGGGTTTTAGATATGGTAATATGCCGTGCTCATGTTTATCTGACCAATGATAATAAGCCAGAATGGTAAAGCTGTGGGGATAGATTTGTGAAGGAATAATACCAACAAAAAAGGATTTAAGACTTAAAGAAAGGCTTGTGGTACTTACTGGGGTAGTTGTAGACCATGACAAAGAAAAGCCCGGTTTAAGGAGATTTTACGGACAGCTGTAGAATCATAATCTATTTGTAAAGATAAATGGAAAGCAGATAGGATTTTATCTTAGAAGAGAGAATATTTCCTTCTGATGAACAAAGGATTTGAGCCTTAAGTCAGAGGGTAGAAGGAAGAGCAAACAACGAAGAAAACCTGGAGGAGATATGTTTGGGTGTCTGAGTCTTTCCCAACCTGGGATCCCTCCCAGTAAAACTAAAATGCTTTACCATTAGGTGAAATTTGATGATATGCGACAGTGGTATGTGTGGTTGTGTGTGTGTTGTCCCTATCTAAAGTAGTACAGCAGTTTCCTGGGGTTTTGCAGGGAAGAATATACCGGCAGAGAGAATTTATTCAGTGTAGCTCAAATTGCTACTCAATGGTGGAAAGAAGCTTCTAGTGGGTTTTGGGTTTGAATCTTGACTATATCAACAATTTTTCAAATGAGTTTAGGAAAGTTTCATGCTTTCCCTAGGCGTTGTTCCATATTGACAAAGGAAGAGGTGGTTGTATGACTGCTGAAGTCTTTTAGCTCTGGCTTTCTATACTCCTGTAACTTATATCTAGGAACACAACTTATCTGTGCTTTGTTGCAGAAATCATTTATTGTCACTAAGTACATGGAAGTCTCTTGAGTTTACTGTCAGGCCAACAGCACTGTGCTCACTTCTGAATACTCAGCAAATTAAATTAAATAGTGAGAAGCCACTGGCCTGAAACTGTCTCCATACTATGAGAGCCTATGTAAAGAACTGCTATGAGACCCTATGTAAAGTACTGCAACCAAACTCATGATTTAAACTGAAAGCTTAATTTTGGAGTGTGATACATAGCTCCTCTTACTCAGCCAGTAATAAACAGAAGAAGCCTCAGCCAACCACAGTCAATTGGGCAGAGCATGTCCAAATCGAGGAAACTTCAACTTCCAACCTTAGTCAACTCATTTTCTATATTTACTTCTGTACACTGTTTATAAGCATTCATCATCCACATTGCAGAGTGGCACTCTGAAACTTTGTGCTGCTTGATGTATGAGTCATTTTTATTCGTGGATTTATTATTATTATTGCTGAAACTTTCGTAACTTGGTGTGCTGGATAGCTTTAGGTTTGTCTGTTCCACTGACACATCTTGACTGAGGGAGCGTCAAGTGGGGAATGTTTCCATTGGAATGGCCTGGCCCATCTCTTGGGGTATTTCTTGGTTGTTGAGTGAGGTAGGGGGGCCAGTCCCATGGGGGTTCGTGCCACCTCTGGCAAGGGTTCCTATATTGCATAAGGGTGCCAATGAACACAGCCTCCGGGGACGTCAAGCCAATAAGCAATGTTCATTCAATGGCCTGTTGCTTCAGCCCATGCCTCCAGGTTCCTACTTTTGTTGGCTTACTCAGTGATGAACCATGTGTGACCCAGGAGATGTAACCAAAAATAACCCTTTTCTTCCCACATTGCTATTTGTCAGAGCATTTTGTTACAGCAATTGGAAAACAAACTAAAGAACACTGGTCAAAAGGCTTTTTGTAAAAATCAACACTTATTCACTGGCTCTAATTCAACCATTCTTAGTTTTTTAGAATATGCATATTCCAGATTCTCTTCTCAGCAGCCTCTGTGCTAGATTTGCTAATGAGCAAACTTTTAATACGAGTTAGAAGCTTTAAAGTGGATTAAAGACCTCAACGTGAAACCGAAACTCTGAAAATGTTAGAAGAGAAAACATGGCAGCAACGTACAAGATATAGGTATGGAAAAGACTTTTGAAATCAGATAGTAGTTCAAGGTCAACAATCAATGAGTGGGGCCTCATTAAACTATAAAGCTTCTGTTACAGCAGAAGAAAAACAAAGAAGTGAATTAACTCACAAACGTGGGAGACAAACCTTCACCATGACAGAGATTAACAGCAAAGTATATAGAATTACTCAAAAAAAAAAAAAAAAGGAACAAGAAACAAATGGCCAATTAAAAGATGGGCTAAAAGATCTGAACACAGATTCTCAAGAGAAGTAAAGATGGACCAATAAAACATCTTTCAAAAGTATTCAAACATCATTAATCAATTAAGAAAATGCAAATTTAAGAGCCACTTTAAGATTTCCTCTTACTCCTGAAATACTGGCTATGTTCAAGAAACAAATTGACTAACAATGCTGGAGAGGGTTGGTGGGGAAGGGTAAGTAATATTCGCTGTGTGGTGGGAATGTAGAATTAGACTGGCAACCCCTCCTATGGAAAAGACAGTGTGGAGACTCTTAAAAAATTAAATATGAACCCTACCATTTGACCCAGTCACAACCACTCCGGGATGTATACTTTAAGGATCATTCCTATTGCAGAGATGTGTGCACATCCAAGTTTATTGTTGCTTGTCTTTTTACATGTGAAAACAGCTGGAAAGCAACCTAAGTAGTCCCTCAACCTGATGAGTGGATATTGAAAATTCCTGGTACATTTACATGAGCCCAGTCCGCCATACATGTGGAGAAGAAAAGATTAGTATCGGGCGGAGAGATTAGCCTATAGTGGTAGTGCAACCGGACTGGACTGCCGCAGATACCCGTGTTTCGAGCGATTACCTCAGCTACCCACATCTGGCAGCTGAGAACAATCTGTAACACTCTCAATTTCCAGGAACTGCCAGTTCCGGGGACTCCGGACACCTCGTTGAACCCCGCCCGCACTTCTGCACGACACCGGGGCTGCACAAACCTACATGCAGGAAGTACAATTTCCTAACACATACAAAAAATAATAAAATTTAAAAAACACTTAAAAAAAAGAAAAGAATTATCATTGAACTTCTGACAGGGTAAACTGGATGGAACAATAGATCACGCGGTATGGGCTAAGTTGCAAAGTAACAACCAGACACACAGAGAAACAAATGAATCCGTTGTCCCTTCATTTGTGGATACTATTGCACCAAACTCCTTATATAAGTATAGATCAGTATGTTGGGATGTCAACTGCAGGAAAAAAAGCGTACCAGAACACAGTAAACAGGAACGAGGTTTAAAGCGGGAAAGAGGACTGTACGAGAAGGTATATGGGTGCCGGTGACCATAAGAGGGAGGAATGGATAAATAACACGGCATCCGGATGGGAGGGGTTGAACGAAGGGCTATAGAAGGACAGGGAGGACAAAGGGGAAAAGAGCCCAACAGTGAGCGCTGTCGAAATGGAGTCAAGAGAATGCGGCGACAATGGAGGAGCTGACGTAGGGAAGGAGGATAAATAGCTTGTAGTGTAAATGGATGAAAATCCAAAGAATTGAGAAGTCCTTAACAGAACGGAGAGATCCTGACCGGGCAGGCTATATCTAATGCTGATCTGTATGTGTAGAATAATGAACTGAACTCGATATTCTGTACTAACCAACTCTATGATTACAAATATTACACTATACCTGATACCATATAATGAGGTCACTAGCAAAATGCAAGGACTGCAGCATCAAGAAACAGTACCGAGACAGGAGAAAGCTCACTTCTTTGAGTCAATTGGCCAGGGTAGTCCAAAAGACTCCCAAAATTAAACTAGGCGATTGCCACGTTCCAGTGATCTTTCCTGTCCAGTCTCAAATCCGAGTGGTAACGAACCTTATTGCTAAGACAGCTACCCACAACTTGTAGATAGATTTGAGCAGGTAGGTGATCCATGATACTGTAAATCCACCACCCCTAAAGCTAGAGTCACAAACTGTGTGAGAGCACTATGCAAAGCATCTAAGGGAGAACATCTTCAATACCATGGTCCAACATCTGCCTCAGAACTGACCAAATTCCACATCAATGCCCAGCACAGACACCACGTTGACGTTCAGTCATAGAGGTACAAATTCTGATCTTGGGGGGGAATCACTAGGCTAACCAATTAGACCTAAACCCCACGTTCCGCCAGTGGATGAGGAAACTCGATATGTAGGTATTTGTTAACCAGAACCAAGATATGTGGCGTGAGAGATGGCTTACAGTGGTTAAAGCACCGACCTGCTCTCCAGATGACTGGTTGCTTCGATGCCCCAGTTTTCCCAATTCATATATATTATATGTATATATATTATATATATATATAATAATATTATATATCTTATATATACATATATATGATGTATATGTACATATATATGTATATATATATAATGCTTAGAAGCCAGAGGTGAACAGGACCTCTGATATTAACATAGTATTAATTGACATTATTATGGTTATTCTTATTGGTTTAATATAAGAAAATATTGTGCTCTTTGAAATAGGAGATCCACTTTAACTCCAAGTCACACGTTACATTAGGACAAACCTTTTGTTTTTAATCTCCCTTATAGAACTTTTTGACATGACTTGACTCGATTTAGTATGCAGATACAGATATGAACACACATATGTATATGTATATATATATATGTTTATGGATGTGCGTATATGCTAATTTAGGTAGTGAATATTTCAAAATTACTTTTATACCTACTTTTAAAATCAAAATATATATAGCATGAAATTTCCCATCTTAATCATTAATTTTTATTTTAGTTGACAAATAAAAGCAAGTATTTATATATAATGAGGTATCTATTAACAAAATTAACCATTTTTTCTCAGAATATTTTTAAAATTTTTTTAAACTGAATTTTTGTGATTTTTCATACAATATAGTATGATGGTATTTAGATCCCCCCCATCTGCACGTCTCCCCACTGCTTTCCCACCCAATTTAATGTATGATGAATCATGGCCAATGGAGTCTGATCTGTTTCCCAAATATCCTTTAGTGTAGGTCTGTCCATTGAGTCCCAATCCTGTAAGACACTGTCTTTTCCTGTCCCAGCAGTCATCAATTGCCAAGCATTCCTTTGGCTGGGCTGGTATCTCTTACTACCTTATGTCTTTCTATCTCTATGATTTTTGGCTCCTCTAGGTGACTCATTCAACCTCTAGGTGGAGTCATTCAACCTTTGTCTATTGCTGGCTGGCTTATTTCATTTAGCATAATGTCCTCAAGGTTCCTCTCTTTCAGTATGTGTTAACATTTCTTTCCTTTTTGAGGCTGGATCATATTTTAGTGTGTTAGACCAAAGAACGTTTATTTAAAAAAGCAGAAACTCCTACAAACTAGCCCTAGAAATTGATGCAAGAGCCTTTGTGGAAAGGAAATAGATCACAAGAACACTGAATCTGGCCTGTTCTTAATGTATCATAATGGCCACCCACTTTGTCTCTCATCTATTCCAGAATCTGTCTTATGAAGACTCATGTCAAGGCTAGATGGGGACTACTGAGATATCTAGCTTGTGGACTGAGCAGCTACTGGGATTTCAGCCTCATCAGAGTACAGATTGCCATTGTTGGACTACCCAGGCTGTACCATGGAGGCCAGTACAGGGAGATCAAGACAGGTCACATGTTTACTGGACCTCATTGGGTTTGACCATGGGAGGGAAAGACCCCAATGTGGAGCACCAGGGCAAGATTGATGGTTGTTTAGGCTTGGTAAGGAGGAGACTTCAAACCCTTCCTTAAGGAAAACATGACATCTTTTAGCCAAAAAAAAAAAAAAAAAAAGAGAAGAAAACCCTCCAATTCAAGTGATATATGTGTATGTATATACAATAGAAAGAAAATGTCCTTCAGTCTCATCTCTACCTCTCTCTACCTCTCCTCTATCTATCATCTATCATATATCTATCTATCTCTCTATCTCTATATATCTCTCTATCAGCAATCCCCGTATGGGGAGCCCCATAACACCCACCCGTGGAAACACACACAAACAAACAAAAAACTCTGGAAGGACTTGGAAAGAAATGTAGGACATGTGTGGCAGAGTGCGGTAACTCGGGTGGGGTCAGAGGTATGGAAAGGGAAGTGACTCTAGGGAAATGATGTATGATGTATGGGAAAAGTTTAATAACAGGGATGAGAGATGGCTCAGCAGTTAAGCTCGCTGACTGCTCTTGCAGAGGACCTGGGTTCGATTCCCAGGACCCACATGGCAAGTAAGAACCATCTTTAAGCTGGGCATGGCGATGCATGCCTTTAATCCTAGCACTCAGGAGGCAGAGGCAGGCTGATATCTGTGAGTTTAAGGCCAGCCTGGTCTATAGAGTGAGTTTCAGGCCAGCTGGGGCTACAGAGAGACCCTGTCTCCAAAAACAACTTTAATAACAATAAAAAATGTTAATCCCTGCACTCAGGCTGCAGGGAGATTCCTGTGAGTTCAAGGCCAGCCTGGTCTACTTAGTGAGCTCCAGGCCAGCTGGGATTAAAGGGAGACCCTGCCACAAAAAGCCAACAAAAAAATGGTTTCAAATTTCCTAGAGAGGTTGAAAAATCTGTGTGACAGCACTTACTCTGGGTTGTGTGCTTTTGATTTTGGCCCTTCCTAGTTCAAGAAGCTGTGTCTGGTGAAGGGGCAACAGGCTACTGACAGCTAAGCATTTGTAACTTCTCTGAAGTGAGTTCCAGGTGAGCAGGGCATTGTTACTGTGGTTGGTAGAACTGATGATCAACCAAGCCTCCTAGTCAAACCTCTACTGTACACAGAAGTTAAGGTACAATGAGTCTACAGGTATAAAATGCTTAGTATAGAGCACCTAGAAGAACTCAGAGCTACTTGCTTTTTTTGGAGCAGGTTCCTGCTTTCTTCCAGATCTGTTTTCCAACACCTGCCAGTGAAGGACTTAGTCTAGGCCCTTTCTGCTTCTGCTGTAGAGCATGGCTCCATCTAAAGACCAGTGATTGAACTAAGTAACAAGGGATCTTGATGTTTCTTTCCCATCTTGTTCAACTTCCTAGAGCATGTTCCATTGCTGGGTTGCTCATTAAGTTTCTTCCTTTCACTGGTGTGAATAATTAATTGCCAGTATCATTAAATCTCCTAGCAACCAAGTTCTGTCCCTCGTCTCCTATGGTGCAGCATGTACTTCCTGGGCAGATGAAGAAATAACAGTGTGTGAGAAATCTGTTAGTAATTAGCACGGCCAACTGGACTTACTCAGGAGGATACACAGCATCCCCCTCCAAGAACAAGGACTCTGCTCTTCCACACCAAAGAGAGTCATCTGATGCGCTCAATATTTAATAAATGAACTGAAGTTCTAATGAGGTGGAGATGTTATACATGGACAGCTTTCTCCTCTGGGATTAGTGGAGCAAGTGTCCTCCTGTGCTTGCATAAACTATGCCATTATGATTTAACCAGAGGCCCTGCCTCTTCCAGCAGGGGGGAGTTCATAGCTCACTTTTCACCTGTCTCACATTGCCTGGCATTTGCTCACTCCTCTAGTCTCAGTTCTAGATTCTAAGCATGAAAGATGCAGAGGGAACCATTAGCCTTTCCTGGTGGTTGTTAACCTCTGTGTGAAGTTGGTAATTCCCTCTCAATGGGGAGTTTCCCCTGCATGCTAAAAAATTCCATGTGGGTCAATGAGCACAGGGAAGTTGGGTTATTAAAAAACTTTAAAACTCTAGAGGTGGTCTGCAGTTAGAAACAACACAGGTCATCGATAACAAATTCAGAAATTAGAGTTAGAAGGGCTGTGACCCACTCTGGATACGGGTCGGCCTTCCAGCCCCTCTGCAGCTATTATTTGACCTCTTTTCCACAGGGAGTACTGTGAAGGTCAGGGATGTATTACCTGCCACTTTCTGAGCACAAATCCCCTAAAAGCCTTGTAGACATGCCAACTCTGGGACATGGCACTTAGAAGGACACTCAGAAGGGGTGAGGTGGTTCCTTCCACTTCTTCCTCATGGCCCTTTCCCACGTCCTTTCTTTCCTGTCTTGTTCTCTCCAGTTCCCTCCATACCTGTCTCTTGAACCTTTGACTCCAATCATCAAAATCTCAGCACACATTTCACTATTGGGGTCAAGAGCACAAATGCAGGAAACTGTGACAGAAAAGTTCAGTGACATGACGAATGATGGGCAAGGAAAAACAGCACCGTTTGCTAAGTGACGTTCAGAATCTGTTTCTACCACTGACAAACTCTTTACAAGTTCTGATGATTTTGTATGAGATACTGTGTACCCTGAAGGGAGCCGGCCGTAATGAGAAGGATTTATATGCATGTTGTTGGGGGTTAGTTTGTGCAGAGTAGAAGTGCAGGGGTAGTGGAAACTAAAGGTTGCCTCTAAGACTGGGAATGGCTTAAGATGATAAACCTCTGTTATTGAAAGCTTGGGATTGAAAAGAGAATAATAAAAGAGTAATCAAAAATGTGCTAAAATGAATTTGATGCAAATGAGATGCATGAAGTGGCCTGGATGTGTTGGAAGAGGTGTCAGATAATTGGAAAGCATACTTTCTGGCCTACGCATGGCCAATACCAATCTCTTCAAGAATTCTCTGGAGCTCTTATTGCAAAACCATTTTAAGCTGAACAGGGATTTTTTTTTTCTTTTCCTGTCAGAGAGTTGTGAAAATCTATCTATTTTGGTGTTTGTTCTATTGGGAAATGGGTAAGTTCTGGAGAGGAATCAGGAAAAAGGTTGGCAGGCATGCCATTCTGCCATTCTCACCCTGGGTTGGGCCAAGCCACCTTTTTTCCAGCAATTGCCTGGCACAAGAGTGGCTGTAGTTTCTGCAGTAGGAAGAAAAGAGCTGTGTGTATCAAGACCAAATTTCAAGTGTACAGCTCAGCCTGATCTCTGACCTGCCTTGTGGGTAAGAAAATGAGTTTCTCTACCTAGAGAGCATTGAGTATAAAGAAAGTCAAATGCTCGGTTCTTCTGTTCCCTTCCCAGATCTCTTTTCTCTCAGCTTCTTTTGGGTCTCACCCCATTGCCTTAAGGATGATGAACAGCCATATAATCAGACTGGTCAGATGCTATAGATAGGACTCAATCTTGCAGCAACACATCCTGTTTCCTTCTTTCCTCCCGCCTGCCATGAAGCTGGTTAGTAAATGGAGTCTGGTGTTTTTGTGGGTACTTCCACCAATCTCAGTCTATGCACATATGTCTCCACTGAGACAAGTCATCCATGTGTCTAGGTAGAAAGAGGTGTTTAGCTTTATATTTGGGGTCAGAGTAAGAGATTTGACTGGGTATGGTACTATGCCACAAGGTGCAGCTCTGCTTTATCTAGAGCAGTCAGATTGCCTCTCTGGGCTCTGGCAATGACTGTGCTGCTCCTCTGTCTGCTGCTCCATAGGCTCTTTTCAACCTTCCCAAGGGCTAGTGGGTACAGGTGCTTGGCAGAGCAGGATGTAGCATAGCAGCATAGCTCTCCTATTCTTCATTTACGCCTGGCAAAATCACAATCCGACTCTTATCACCAAAGGACAGCAATGTTGCCAAAATTTCTCTCTCCAAAGGATTAAGTTGCCCTAATCAGAAACCAGGGAAATTGAAGTATGATTGGGTTTTAGATATGGTAATATGCCGTGCTCATGTTTATCTGACCAATGATAATAAGCCAGAATGGTAAAGCTGTGGGGATAGATTTGTGAAGGAATAATACCAACAAAAAAGGATTTAAGACTTAAAGAAAGGCTTGTGGTACTTACTGGGGTAGTTGTAGACCATGACAAAGAAAAGCCCGGTTTAAGGAGATTTTACGGACAGCTGTAGAATCATAATCTATTTGTAAAGATAAATGGAAAGCAGATAGGATTTTATCTTAGAAGAGAGAATATTTCCTTCTGATGAACAAAGGATTTGAGCCTTAAGTCAGAGGGTAGAAGGAAGAGCAAACAACGAAGAAAACCTGGAGGAGATATGTTTGGGTGTCTGAGTCTTTCCCAACCTGGGATCCCTCCCAGTAAAACTAAAATGCTTTACCATTAGGTGAAATTTGATGATATGCACAGTGGTATGTGTGTGTGTGTGTGTGTCCCTTATCTAAAGTAGTACAGCAGTTTCCTGGGGTTTTGCAGGGAATAATATACTTCAGAGAGACTTTATTCAGTGTAGCTCAAATTGCTACTCAATGGTGGAAAGAAGCTTCTAGTGGGTTTTGGGTTTGAATCTTGACTATATCAACAATTTTTCAAATGAGTTTAGGAAAGTTTCATGCTTTCCCTAGGCGTTGTTCCATATTGACAAAGGAAGAGGTGGTTGTATGACTGCTGAAGTCTTTTAGCTCTGGCTTTCTATACTCCTGTAACTTATATCTAGGAACACAACTTATCTGTGCTTTGTTGCAGAAATCATTTATTGTCACTAAGTACATGGAAGTCTCTTGAGTTTACTGTCAGGCCAACAGCATCTGTGCTCACTTCTGAATACTCAGCAAATTAAATTAAATATGTGAGAAGCCACTGGCCTGAAACTGTCTCCATACTATGAGAGCCTATGTAAAGAACTGCTATGAGACCCTATGTAAAGTACTGCAACCAAACTCATGATTTAAACTGAAAGCTTAATTTTGGAGTGTGATAAATAGCTCCTCTTACTCAGCCAGTAATAAACAGAGAAGCCTCAGCCAACCACAGTCAATTGGGCAGAGCATGTCCAAATCGAGGAAACTTCAACTTCCAACCTTAGTCAACTCATTTTCTATATTTACTTCTGTACACTGTTTATAAGCATTCATCATCCACATTGCAGAGTGGCACTCTGAAACTTTGTGCTGCTTGATGTATGAGTCATTTTTATTCGTGGATTTATTATTATTATTATTGCTGAAACTTTGTAACTTGGTGTGCTGGATAGCTTTAGTTGTCTGTCACCTTGACACATCTTGACTGAGGGAGCTTCAAGTGGGGAATTGTTTCCATTGGAATGGCCTGTGGCCACATCTTTGGGGGATTTTCTTGGTTGTTGAGTGAGGTGGGAGGGCCCAGACCACTGTGGGCGGTGCCACCCCTGGCAAGTGGTTCTATATTGCATAAGGGTGCCAATTGAACACAGCCCAGGGGAGCAAGCCAATAAGCAGTGTTCATTCATGGCCTGTGCTTCAGCTCATGCCTCCAGGTTCCTACTTTGGGCTCCCTCAGTGATGAACTGTGTGACCCAGGAGAAGTGAGCCAAATAACCCTTTTCTTCCCACATTGCTATTTGTCAGAGCATTTTGTTACAGCAATTGGAAACAAACTAGAACACTGGTCAAAAAGGCTTTTTTGTAAAAATCAACTACTTATTCACTGGCTCTAATTCAACCATTCTTAGTTTTTAGATATGCATATTCCAGATTCTCTTCTCAGCAGCCTCTGTGCTAGATTTGCCTAATGAGCAAACTTTAATACGAGTTAGAAGCTTTAAAGTGGATTAAAGACCTCAACGTGAAACCGAAACTCTGAAAATGTTAGAAGAAAACATTGGCAGCAACGTACAAGATATAGGTATAGGAAAAGACTTTTGAAATCAGATAGTAGTTCAAGGTCAACAATCAATGAGTGGGGCCTCATTAAACTATAAAGCTTCTGTACAGCAGAAGAAACAAAGTGAAAACTCACAAAGTGGGAGACACTCTTCACCAGTGACCATCTGACAGAGGTTTAACATCCAGAGTATAGAACTTACTCAAAAAACAAAGGAACAAGAAAACAAATGGCCCAATTAAAAGATGGGCTAAAAGATCTGAACACAGAGTTCTCAAGAGAAGTAAAGATGACTAAGAAACATCTTTAAAAGTATTCAACATCATTAATAATTAAGGAAATGCAAATTAAAGCCACTTTAAGATTTCCTCTTACTCCTGAAATACTGGCTATGTTCAAGAAAACAAATGATAACAAATGCTGGAGAGGTTGTGGGGAAAGGGTAATAATCATTCACTGCTGGTGGGAATGTAAACTTGTGCAACTCCTATGGAAAGCAGTGTGGAGAACTCTTAAAAAATTAAATATGAACCCTACCATTTGACCCAGTCATACCACTCCTGGATGTATACTTTAAGGATTCATCCTATTGCAGAGATGTGTGCACATCCATGTTTATTGCTGCTCTTTTTACAATAGTGAACAGCTGGAAGCAACCTAAAGTGTCCCTCACCTGATGAGTGGATAATAAAAATGTGGTACATTTACATGATGCTGTCCTATACAGTGGTAAAGAAAGATGATATCGGGCTGGAGAGATAGCCTAGTGGTTAAGTGCACCGACTGCTCTTGCAGAGGACCCGTGTTCGATACTCAGCACCCACATGGCAGCTGAGAACCATCTGTAACTCCAATTCCAGGAGAACTCCAGTTCCAGGGGAATCTGAGACCCTCTTTTGACCTCCGCAGCATTGCACGACATGGGTGCACAAACCTACATGCAGACAGTACATTCATACACATACAAAAATAAATAAAATTAAAAAAACACTTAAAAAAAAGAAAGATGATATCATGAAATTTGCAGGTAAATGGATGGAACTAGAAGCTGTTATGCTAAGTGAAGTAACACAGACACAGAGAAACAAATGACATACGTTGTCCCTCATTTGTGGATCATAGCACCAAATCCTTATAAGTAAGTATATATTTGGATGTAACTGCAGGAACCAGGTAAAGGAAAAGTAACTAGGAAGGTAAAGGGAAAGAGAGAACATGTGAGAGAAGGCTAGTAGGTGACAGGTGACACTAAGGGAGGAATGGATAAAATCAGGGATCTGAATGGGAGGGGAGAAGAAGGGCTATAGAAGGACAGGGAGGACAAAGGGGAAAAAAGAGTCCAAGAAAAGTGAGGCCATGGGAGATGGGTAGTGTCAAGGGAGAAATGGAGAAGACATGGAGGGAGAGCTAGACAGGTAAAGGGAGAGAGAGGGGAGGTAAATAATGCCTTGCTGTGGTAAAAATCCTGAGAGAATCATATCTGACTAACAATCTATTGACAAATTACACATATGATACCTCTAGATGAGTCCATATGCAAAGATGAAGGCTGCATATCAAGAAACAGTACCAGACAGGAGAAACCTTCCTTTGAGTCATTGGCCAGGGTAGTCCAAGAGACTCCCAAAATTACACAGGCGATTGCCACGTTCCTTGATTTCCTCCCAGAACCTGAAGGTAAGACCCTATTGCTAAGACAGGACACACATTTGGAGACTAGATCTTGAGCAAGGGAGGTGGATCTGACCTGTAATCCACCACCCCTGAAAGCTAGATCACAAACTGTGGAGAGCACTATGCAAGCTACTAAGGAAGAACATCAATCCATGGTTCAACATCTGCCTCAAGACCAAATATCCACATCAATGACCAGCACAGCAATTGACGTCAGTCAATAGAGGCACTTCTATCTTGGGGGGAAATCAATGGCTAACCAATTGGACCTAAAGCCCACTCGGTGGAAGGAAACTCATATGTGGTATTGTTAACACAGCCATATGTGGGGCTGGAGAGATGGCTCAGTGGTTAAGAGCACCGACTGCTCTTCCAGAGGACTGGGGCTCGATTCCCAGCACCTACATGCGACTAAGAACCCATTTAAGCCAGGCGTGGTGGCTCCCTCCTTTAATCCTAGCACTCAGGAGGCAAGAGGCAAGTGGATCTCCATGAGTTTAAGGCCAGCCTGGTCTACACAGTGAGTTCCAGGCCAGCTGGGGCTATAGGGAGATCCTGTCTCAAAAAGATAAAAACAGTGCACGCCTTTAATCCTAGAACTTGGGAGGTAGAGACAGGCGGATCTTTGTGAGTTCAAGGCCAGCCTGGTCTACAAGGTGAGTTCCAGGACAGCTGGGCTACAGGGAGACCCTGTCTCAAAAAAAAAAAAAAAAAGATAAAAACAAAACAAAACTAAACAAAACATAGCCATAGGCACACAGCTGGAGAGGTCACAGATCTTAGAGAATTCCCTAAGGCTGACACACCCCTAGGCCAAGATTACATTTTACTAACTACAAAGGAACTATCCTTATATTTACAGACAAATATCCCAGACACCACTCTGAAAAGAAGATTCTGTTAAACCAGACATGAATAGTACAGAGTTCCACAACTGAACATACACAGATATGATCTGTGAATTGCTCATGCCTAGGTGACACATCTATAAGGCAACCTCTACACATAAGCGCCAAGCATCATAGAACAAGGACCCAAGAAGGCATTGACTACCTCTTAACTCTCATTAAGGAAGCTCCATGCAGCAGGAGACCAAGTACTCAAAAGGGCCTGAAGGGCCAAACTATGTGGGTCCATGGACAGGCTGCCTATATTCAGCTTCACCCACCCAGGGCTCAGGGAACATTGCAGAAGAGGGGGTATAAAGATTGTTAGGGCCAGGGAGGTGATGCAAGACCAAACAGAAATGAACCCTACAAGCTCCTAGGACCTTGTTCATATGAGCCTACAGCATTGGGATCAGTATGCACAAGACCCATGTGGGCACAGCTGGACAAAAGCACAGCATGGAACTTTAGAAGTGGGTAATAGAGTCTAAACTTGGCTGAGGAAATACTGACAGCAGATGGTGGCCACGTGAGGAAGCTCTGGCCTTCTTTAGAAAAGAGACTCAAGATAGGCTGACTAGAGTTTAGCGGTTGAGCTGGCACTTAGGAGTGATCAGGGAGAATAATTTAGTACAATGGACCCTAGCACAAATGACAGAAGGTGTGAACTAGGGGAGGGAGAGACTGCCAGAGGGTGACAAGGGGGTATAATGGTAATTTAGACTAACTGAAAAATTATGTATGAAACACATAAAAACTGAATTAAAAACAAAATATAAAACAGAAAAGAGTTAGAAACTACAAGGGAATTAGAAGGCACGAATTTGTGATGCAGCTGAGCGCAGATATGTGGGAAAGTGGCAGGCATCCTGTCTCATCACCTTTTGGGATACTGTGGGTATCTGCCATCGTTAAGAGTGACCTCCCTGTGATTCTTGCACTGTTAGATTTTCTGAAAGCTAGCACTACCTTCTTGACCTCTGCATAGCAGTTTACCCAAATCCCACACCTGTGGGCTCATGGGCACTTTCTTATCATTTGACTGGAGAAGAAAGCAAACTGGTTTCCCTATTCTAGGACTGATTTTGCATAGTATTCTGGCATCTGACAGGAATGGATTGCTGGGTGGCCCTAGATTCTAATAAGAAGGAGGAAACTAAACCATGGGAGAAACTCAAGAGATAGCAGGCAGTGTAGATAGACTCTGAACTGTGGCAAAATCTTTGTCTGGATGGTCACGAACTTGGTCAGGCCCAGATTAGATCCTCAGGGACAGGGAGAATTATGTATATGGGTGGATCTTTTAGAGTAAACATAGAGCTAGGGGTAGTTGTTACTCATGAGAGTGCTCATCAAAGGATGAGCACTTCAGAAAGGACTGTCATTCCTTAGCTAGACTAGATGACTTTTCCATGGAGAAGCTTTCAGCTTCTTTCCCTAATCACTTCACTACATGGTCATCAACAGAGAGGCCATGTGAAAGGGGAGATTCTATTCATGTGATCAAAAGCATGGCTCCCTTATCAAGGCTCATCTGGCTGCTACTGTGACATGCCCCACATGTAAACATGTCAGTGGCAGAGACTGAAACTGAGCTCCCAATATGACAACAATTCCCAGGAGGACCAGCCAGCCACCTGGTGGCAAGTTGATTACATTGGACTCTTTCCATCCTTGAGGGGGCAGCGTTTTGTTCTCTTCTTCCTGGAATAGATACAAGCTATGGATGTGGGTCTGCTTCCCCTGTCAGCAGTACTTCTGCCAGCTCCACCATCTGTGGACTTACTGAATGCATTATTCACTGTCTTGATATCACACAAAATATTTTTATTCTGAGTAAAGAATTTTATTTTGTAATTTTTAAAGGAAAGAAAAATTGGAGGAAGGTGTGACATTCATGATAGTTACTGGTCTTATTTTGTTCATCACTTACACAGAAGCAAGATGTAGTGGCCCTTATGTGATACTATCTACCAAACCAGCAACCCTACATGATACCATTTTTACCACTGCTAGACTAGACAGGTCTAGAAAACCACCTTTTTTTTTTTTTCCAACTCTACAATTTGGACTCTCTTAGTTAAGATAGCACATTAGTTCTTGTATGTTTAGACAATTAAAGGTATCCAGTACTACTGAACCAACAGACAAAGAAGGGACTTACTTTATTGCAATGTATAAGGCAGATATGGTAGAGTGGGTCTGAAGCATCGTATGTTCAATGGTAGAAGTTAGTAGAAGTTTGCAACTACCCAATATAAGCACATTCAGGAGTAAAGATATAGATAATTTCATCAGTAAGTAATTATTGTTTGCTTACTTCCTGACTGCCCTTAAAGTTAAAGTGAAAGAAAGAAGTTTGAAGTCTACATACAGCCTGGTGACACTTGTAAAACTGAGGATCCTGTTAGCCATATATTATTTTATTTACAGGCACACACAGACACATACACACAGAGAGAGGTTTTGCACATTCCCATTTAAAAAAAAATCTCTATTTTCCATATTACTTGTGAATGTTAATTGTGAATGTCTTTACAACTTAACATTTAGCCCAGTGGCTATTGAAAAAATCTTGTACCTATGCTGTAAGAAGATTAACCTGACCTGGAAATAGCTGCAGTTCTGGTCAGAAATTAAGTCTGCTTTTTTTTTTTTTTTTTTTTTTTTTTTTTTTTTTTCGAGACAGGGTCTGCTTTTCTAATGGTGGCTGTGATGTCTTCATTTTGATGGAAGGTGGATGAATCATATGATATAGATCCATGAAGATGTTGCTCATGTTAGATGGATTAGGATTTTAGAAAGGGGATTTAAATTGAGAAAGAAGGAAGATTATTATCCAATCAGCACCAAATTGCTCCATTGTACAATTCATAGGAAACCTCAGCCAGCATATGACAATTCATATGCTGCCTGTGAGCATCACATCACTTGGTGAGATTAAGTAAGTGAAAAACAATGAAACTGTGTTCCCTCAGGGGTGGGAAGGCACATGGGGTTATCATGTGGCTTGGGCATCCTCCTGGAATCCCTGGTGCCACAGAGAGCTACGGCCACTGACAGCAGGTTACCTTCAAGTCCTGAATCATGTACTTCTGACTTTCCAAAACATAGCAGTAGCCTCCTTGACCTTCACCCTCTCAGCCCTGATGAAAATTGCTTCTAACTCAAGTATGAAATTCCTTTATATTTATAACATTCTGAGTGGCTTCTGTTTCTCTGAACAAACCATGGTGTGTCAAGTCCAAGGCTACCCATTCTCTGCAAAAAATCCTGAAGCCAAGAATGAATGAGGTATATCAAGGGTATTTCCAGACAGTTTTTACTCAATGAAAGCATTACTGAGGAGATTAATATAAACCTTTTAGAAATGTCTTCAAAGTCAGGCTAGAGAGATGGTTAAAGTGCAAAGCTGATGACCAGTTTGATCCCAGATTCCATAGTGGAAGAAGGGAACGGACTTCTACACATATCATCTGACCCCCACTCTCACATAGAAAAATAAAAATAAAAATAAATTAGAGGCTATTGTGAGTGCAAAGTTCTCCTTATATTCCTTCTCCAGTTGCTTGTTGTTGGTGTCAAGAAAGGCTATTGATTTTTCTAGGTTAATTTTGTATCCTGCCACTTTACTGAAACTCTTAATAATTTCTAGGAGTTTTCTCTTGGAGTTTTTAGCATCCCTTAGGTAAACAATCATAGCATCTGCAAAAAAGGGATAGCTTGACTTCCTCTTTTCTAATTAATATTCCTTTAATTTCCCTTTCTTGCTTCAGTGCCCTAATGAGAATTTCAAGGACTATATTGAAAAGGAATGGCGATAGGGGGCAGCCTTGTTGGGTTCCCGGCTTTAAGGGGAATGAATGCTTCTCCTTTTTCTCTATTTAGGATGATGTTGGCTGTGGGTTTATTATATATGGTTTTGATTATATTGAGGAATTTTGCCTCAGTCCAGTTACCTCTAGAACTTTAAACATGAAGGGATACTGGATCTTGTCAAAGGCTTTTTCTGCATCAATTGAGATGATCATGTGATTTTTGTCTTTCAGTCCATTTATGTGTTTTATGATATTTATTGATTTACATATGTTAAACCATCCCTGCATCTCTGGTATGAATCCAAATTTGTCATGATGGATGCTTTTTTTCATGTGGGTCTGTATGCAATTTTCAAGTATTTTGTTGAGCATTTTTGAATCTATGTTCATTAATGAGATGGATCTATACTTTTCTTTTGGTTGTGTCTTTACCTGGTTTTGTTATTAGAATGATGCTGGCTTTGTAGAAGGAATTTGGGGGATTTCCCTTTGTATCCTTCTGAACAGTTTGGGTAGTGATGGTTGTAGGACCTCTTTAAATGTTTTATAGAATTCTGCTGTGAAACCATCTGGGCCTGTGCTTTTTGTAGTTGGGAGTTTTTTAAATTATATTTTCAATTTCCTCAACTATTATGGGTCTGTTGAAGCTGTCAATCTCTTCTTGGTTAAGCTTTTTTGGTTCCCAGGATTTCTGATATTCATCCAGTTCTCTTAGATTTTCAAATTTAGTAGAGTGTAGGTTTTTGAAGTATTCTCCTATGATTGCATGGATCTTTTCTTTGTTTATTGTGATGTTTCCATTTCATCATGGATTCTATTGCTTTGAAGTTACTCCTTCTTTTTTTTTTTGGTTAACTGGGCTAGAGGTCTTTCTATCTTGTTTATACTTTCAAAGAACCAGCTTTTGGATTCAGTGATTCTTTGTATTGTTTTATTTCTTTCTATTTCATTGATTTCTGCTCCGATTTTTGTTATTTCTTCCTGGGTTTAGGGTTCATTTGTTATTGTCTTTCAAGTGTTTTTAGCTTAAATGTTCCCTTTCTGTTTTATTAATGTAGGCACTTAGGGCTATAAATTTCCCTCTTAGAACTGCTTTTAAAGTATCCCACAGGTTTTGTTGTGTTGTACTGTCTTTTTCGTTTAGTTCCATGAAAACTTTTCATTCTTTATTTCTTCCCTTCAGGATTGTACTGTTTATTCTCCATGTGTTCTTGTAGCTAGTAGGGCTTACTCTGGTGTTGACTTTGAGCTTTATCGCACTGTAGTCCAATAGAATGCATGAAATAATTTCAGTCCTTTTGTTTTTGTTGAGATTTCTTTTGTGTCCCAGTCTGTGGTCAATTCTGGAGAATATTCTGTGAGGCACTGAGTAGAAACTATATTCTCTGGTGTTTGAGTGGAATATTCTGTAGATGTCTGTGAGGTCCATTTGGTGTACTGTATTGTTCAGTTCTGATGTCTCTCTTTTTATTTTATTTTATTGAATTATTTTTTAATTTATTATTGTTATTAAACCATTTCCATACATCATACATCATTTCTCAATCTAATTTAGAGTCACTTCACTTTCCTTGCCCCCACCCCACCTGAGGCCCTGCACTCTGCCATACATGTCCTGCATTCTCCCTGAATTTTTCCAGAGTTTTTTTTTTTTCAAAGCAGAGGCTCACTGCTTTTGTGAGAGCTTCACTGTTTCAGTCTTTTCCTTTTTCCCTGTTCTTTTGTTTTTGTTTTTGTTCTCCCCAATCTGCATTGCTTCAATACATATATACATACATAAATATATACATATGTACATACACATATCACCTGAGTTGGAGGATTTTCTTTTTTTTTCCTTTTTTTTTTGCTAAAAGATGTCATGTTTTCCTTAAGGAAGTGTTTGAAGGCTCCTCCTTGGCATGCCCAAACCACCATCAATCTTTCCCTTGTGCTCCACACTGAGGTCTTTCCCTCCCATGGTCACCCAAATGAGGTCCAGTAAGCACACATCCTGTCTTGATATTCTTGTACTGGCTTCCATGATACAGCCTGGGTGGTCCAACAATAGCAGTCTATACTCTGAAGAGGCTGAAATCCCAGTAGGTGCTCAGTCTACAAGCTGGATATCTCAGTAGTTCCCATCTAGCCTTGAAGATTTGGAGGATTCTTGGAGAGACATGAGTCTTCAGTTCATATTGGAGGGTTAAAAAGCTGTGTCTCATGTCTTTGAAGAATGGCAAAAGCAATGGCAGCCACAGAGTAGATGCACTTGCCAGTTAGAATTGAAGACAGGCAAAATAACAGTGCTCTCTCTCTTTTTTTTTCTTTTTGTCTTTTCACTTTTATGTCTGAAGTACAATTTCTCAGGCCTTACTGATTATTTGTGGTTACATTTTTCCTTTTGGATGCTAAGGCCACACAGTTAGCCCAGATTAACCAAGGTCTTTGTTTTCTAAAGGTTAGTTGAGGATCTGGTCCTCAAGGGTCACTCAGGTTTTTTGGGTGGAGTGGGAGTCACTGGCTCCTTTTGGCTTTTCATTTATCAGTTCCATCCATTTGACAAAATCAGGTCTTGCTAGATCAGGCTTCCCTTTTTGAAGCGTGAGCAGACTTTCCTCTTTACAGACTGGACACTGGCTGAAGTTCCATTAGTGGATCTCCAAGACCTCTCTACACAGACAGACTGGTGACTCACATTTGCAGGACATTTCAAGAGATGCCCCCATGCATAGTCCCCTGAGACTTAGTTGACCTCTGAGGGCAAGGAACAAAGTTATCCCTTAGGTCCCTCAGCCAAATAAGTATGGGTGTTAAGTATGGTCATTATGCACCCAGAAAGGCTAAGTTACACCAGCTTCACACCTATATTAAAATTATATCTTCTGAAAACAAACTGTATGCTATTTCCATATCATATTTCTTGATTCACATTTTTCCATTTTAATTTTATGTTACTCCATGCCCACCATCATATACCAAAAATCCAGTCTGAAAAGAAATGGTAGGTTAGTTCTAGAACCTGTCTAGGGATTAACAATATAAGAGCACAGTTGTTTTCAGATCACGAGAAATATAATGTTAATATTGCTCAGTTTGCCTTACAACTAGGTACTTGGTGCTAGCATCCACAGACGAGGGATACAATTTGTCTTTTGTTTTTTCTGGGACTGTGTTACTTCATTTAATATAATATCTTTTAGTTCCATCCATTTACCTGCAAAGTTCATGATGTCATCTTTCTTTACCGCTGTATAGAACTCCACTGTGTAGATGTCCCACATTTTCTCTATCCACTCGTTGGATGAGGGGCACTTGATTGGTTCCAGCTCTTTGGCATTGTGAAGAGAGCTACAGTAAACATGGCTGTACATGTATCTCTGCAGTAGAATGAGTCTTAGGGATATATACTCAGAAATGGTATGGTTGGGTCTGCTGGTAGGCTCATTTTGAGTCTTTTTTTCAATTTTAATTTTTTTAATTTTTAAATTTTTTTATGTGTATGAGTGTACTGTCTGCATGTAGGTTGGTGCACCCCTGTCTGCAATGCTGTGGAGGTCAGAAGAGGGCATCAGATTCCCCTGAAACTGGAGTTAAAGATGGTTCTTAGCCAGCATGTGGGTGCTGGGAATCAAACCTGGGTCCTCTGTAAGAGCAGTTGGTGCTCTTAATCACTGAGCCATCTCTTCAGCCCCTTCATTTTCAGTGTTTTAAGGGTTCTCCACACTGCTTTCCATTATGGTTGTACCAGTTTGCATTCCCACCAGCAGTGGATAAGTGTTCCTCTTTCACCATAACCTCTCCAACATTTGCTATCATTTGTTTTCTTGAACCAAGCCAGCCTTCTCAGAGTGAATGATATCTTAAAGTGGTTTTAATTTGCATTTCCTTAATTTTAGTGATGTTGAACACTTTTTAAGATGTTTCTCAGCCATCTCTATTTCTTCATTTGTGAAGTCTCTTTTCAGACCTTTACTCCGTCTTTTGAGTGAGTCATTTGTTTTCTTGCTTTGTTTTTTTGAGTAGTTTATATATTCTGGATGTTAATGCTTTGTCGGATGTATCAGCAGTAAATGTTTACTCCCACTCTGTGGGTTTTCTCTTCACTTCCCTGATTGTTTCTTTTGCTGTACAGAAACTTTTGAGTTTAATAAGGTTCCACTTGTCAATTGTCAACCTTATTTGCTGTGCAGCTGCTGTCTGATTTTGAAAGTCTTTTCCTATGCCTATGAATTATAGATTGCTGCCAACCCTTTCTTCTGTCACCTTCAGAGCTTTAGGTTTCACATTGAAGTCTTTGATCCATTTGGAGTTGATTTTTGTACAGGGTAAGAGGTAGGGGTTTACTTTTATTCTCTATAAGTGGTGGTCCAATTTTGCCAACACCATTTGCTGAAGATGCTGTCTTTCCTTTATTGAGTCTTTTTGGACCCCTTGTCAAATATGAGGTGACTGAAATTGTACGTACTCAAGTTTAGATATTCAGTTCTGTTCCATTGGTCTACAGGTCTGTTTCTGTGCCAGTACCAGGCTGTTTTTATGACTATAGCCTTGTAGTATAGTTTGATATCTGGTATAGAAATCCCCCCCTGTATTACTGTTTTCACTCAGGATTGCTTTGGCTATTTGGGGTCTTTTGTCGTTCCATATGAATTTAAGAATTTTTTTCCAAGCCTGTGAAGAATGTCTTGGGGATTTTAATTGGGATTGCATTGAATCGGTATATTAATTTTGGTAGAGTGGACATTTTTAGTATATTAATTTTTCCAATCCAGGATTATGGGAGTTCTTTCCATCTTCTGATGTCTTCTTCCATCTCCTTCTTCAGGGGTTTATAATTTTTGTTGTAGAAATCTTTCTTTGGTTAGGTTTGTTCCTAGGTATTTTATTGGTTTTGTGGTTATTGTGATAGGGAAAGTCTTCTTGTATTCCTTCTCCAGTTGCTTATTGTTGGTGTAAAGAAAGGCTACTGATTTTTCTAGGTTAATTTTGTATCCTGCCACTTTAATGAAACTCTTAATAATTTCTCGGAGTTTTCTGGTGGAGGTTTTAGCATCCTATAGGTAATCTATCATATCATCTGCAAAAAGGGATAGTTTGACTTCCTCTTTTCCAACTAGTACTCGTTTAGTTTCCTTTTCTTGCCTTTGAAGAGGAGTGGCAACAGGGGCCAGACTTGCTAAGTTCCTACCTTTAAGCAGAATGCTTCTAACTTTTCTACATATGGAATGTTGTTTGCTGTGGTTTTCTTGTATATGGTTTTGATTA
Organism: Rhizomys pruinosus; assembly: GCA_009823505.1. NCBI lineage: Eukaryota > Metazoa > Chordata > Mammalia > Rodentia > Spalacidae > Rhizomys > Rhizomys pruinosus. The sequence goes on from VZQC01008874.1 coordinate 332,897, forward strand.
TGTTGAGAAATGATCCTTCCAGTCCAATTCCCTCTAGGGCTTTCAGCATGAAGGGATGTTGGACTTTGTCAAAGGCTTTTTCTGCATCAATTGAGATGATTGTGTTTTTTTTTTTTTTTGTCTTTCAGTCCATTTATTTGTTTTATGATATTTACTGATTTTCATATGTTGAACCATCCCTGCATCTCTGGTATGAATCCAACTTGGTCATGTTGGATGATCTTTTTGATTTGGGTCTGTATGCAGTTTTCTAGTATTTTGTTGAGCATTTTTTTTATTTATTTTTATTTTTATTTTTAAGGGATTCTACAATACAATGACACAGTTGTTTGCAGATAGCATTGATGTCACTCATTATGTCATACAATCAGGTAATTGGTTCATTTTGTAAGTATCTATGTCCAAATTTTGAACAACCCAAGGTTCCCATAGACCAGTTGGAGAAGCTTGTATGCACAGACATGTTGATCAATCAGGAGTCCAGACTATATTCCTGTAGTCTCATGATTCAACCCCTATCTCCCCACAGCCCTTACATCTACCACACCTCTCTTCCGCAGTTTGTTCCCTGGGCTTTGGGAAAGGGCACAAAGTGGGTGAGAAGAAAACATCTAATTTCTTATTTTATTTTTATTTTTTATTTTTTTATGATGCTTTGTGCATTTTCATACAACACTTTCCAATTCCGTTCAGGCATATATCCCCTTACCTTCCCCCACCCACCCCCTACCCATTCCCAGTCATGCATTCTGCCTAAGTTTTCTGCATCTTCTCTGCTTTTTTGTTTTGTTTTTCATTTTTTTTTAACAGAAGTGATAATTTGTGAGTACAAGCCTCCTTCATGTTAAAACCAATTTGCAAGCAGTTGTGCCCAAACCCACACAGCTCATGGGTCCCACATCCACCATGGGGGGCTTGTATGTTCAATCAAGTTGATCAAATGGTGTCCAGTCTATATTGTTGTAGTTTCACTCATTAACCCCAATTGAAGCCCTTACATTCTACCACCACCCCCTCTTCCACAGATTGTTTCCTAGGCTTAGAAAAACAGGTGGATGAGAAGCAAAACTTCTACTTTCTCTGGAGCTTGATGTCTTGGTCTCTAGTCAGTTCTGGCTGTTTTCTTTCATGGGCTGCCAGCTGTCCAGGCATAACCTTTCATCCTACTGATGAAGCACATGCAATTAGATATTTAGGTATTAAACAGTATAATATATAGCCTTCGATCCTACTAATGAAGCACACACAATTAGATTTATACTCCCACACTGGGATATCTGCAGGAAGAGAGGTGATAAGGCTCGCTGTTGAAGACCTGATATAAAACATGGGAAAGATGTATGGGACCGCACTTGCAAGTATACAGATGGTCTCTGGATTCCAGAGGAGTGTTACCAAAGGACCACTAAACCAATAAACCAAATATAGTCCCCTTGAGTCAAGCATGACTTCTCCGTCAGCCACCAGCTAACACCTCATCTGCCTGGAATACTGTGCAGCAGGTGGCAGCCATATGTCTGTTATATCCCAAATCTTAATTGTGCTATTAGCTCTCTCCTTAGAGGAATAACCCATGCTGATGCCACAAGCTACATCCTCTATCGTTAGGAGATGTTATAAACCACACGAAGACCTGTCCATAGTTACACAGAAGAAAATGTAAATTCATGAATTAACAACCATCCAACATTTTGGTCTATACCCAAGAAAACAGTTCTAATTTCTTTGGGTTGTCATTTTGGACTCCAGTCTGTTCAGGTTGTTTCCCTTCATGGATTGACCGCTTTCCCAGTGATACCCTTTTTAGTCATGTTAACAAAGCACAAGCTATTGGATTACAGGGCATTAAGCAGCAGTACCACTTATTATGTCAAGCTAAGCTGTGAGCATAGACACAGATGCTTGGATGGCATGCTAATCTGCAAACTGTGGTTTCTCTATAAAGGGAGACAAGTTCTTACTGGCTCACAACATTGCCCAACCACCAGAGGACACACGCTTGTGGCATCGCTGTGAGTTATTCCTCCAGAGAGAGACTAATAGCCAATAGATTTGGGAATATATATATATATATATATATATATATATATATATATATTATAGACACTTGGCTGCCACTGTGCACAGTATCTTCCAGGCTGTTGAAGTGTAGCTGATATTGACGGAGGGTCTTGCTTGTCTCAGGGAGACAATATTTTGCTGTATTGCTTTAGTGGCCTTTGGTAATGCTCTCTAGGATTTCAGAGGCAGTTGTACGCTAGCAAGTGACGTCTCATAACATTTTTCATGCTCACACCAGGTCTTCGACAAACAGGGACTTACTGCCTTTCTTCCTTGCATATATCCCACTTATAGGCAAAAGGCCTTAATAATTTGGGGGGGCATTTTGAATCCCCTAGACACATCTCCTAGGCAGAATAATTCATGCTGATGTCAGAGCTTCCTGTAGTAATATATTTTGCTAATTACACATTTTTAAACACTTTACTATTGAATTTGGCTCTAGTTGAGAAATATCCTTCACAGTTCCTATGCCTATCATCAGTTAATACGTTATGGCCTGTTTTATAGGAATTACCACTGTAACAGTTGGCTCTAGTTTACATTAGGGAGTTTTTCAATTACACATTCATGTTTTTCTTTTTCCTAAAAAAGGGAGAGGTAGGAAGGTTTCTCAGCATCTGGAAGGTAAACTTCATAGGGTCCATTATTAACAGTCAACCCCAATATTTTTCAGAGAGATGCTCAGTGTCCGATGACTAAGGCAGTCTGAGGTTCCTCATTCCTTAATGTTCCGATGGGTCAACCTCTCTGCTGGCATTCCCAGTTCATCCTGCACAGCATAAGTTGTATGTTTTCAGGCATTTAGATTGGTGATTTTACCTGTGGGAAAATAAAATTCTCCTCCCATTGTTAGTTTCAAGATCAGAAAAATTGAAAATTTATCAATAGAATTGGAACACCGAGTTTTCCATTTGTATCCCAGAAAGGATAGTACCCCACTCCCACCTCTCTCTTTTTTTTTCGGTTTTTTATGTTTGACCTATAGATGCCTAAGTTGTATTACACAATACCATAAATAGGAGCCAAGGCATAAGCTTTCATTAAATTTACCCAAAAACTGTTTCTTCTGACTGTATGCTCACTTATTGGGAAGGAAAATTTAAGCTTCATCCTTTAAATTGTCACTACAAATAAAAGAAAAGTGTTACAATGTGATGTTGTGTTATTCAGAAAAAATATATAGGTCATTTGATACCTTAACCCGTACAAATTATAAATTAAGAACAATTAACATTTTATATTCCCAATTAGTTCAGTTTTATTACCATTTCCAACAAAACCTTCACCTAAATTTAACTAATCTAAACATTTGCTAATCCTTAAAATATCCTATTACTTGGTGGATAAAGCTTGGGCAGAGTTGAGTACCTGCTAAATAAATTTTACCCAATAAACACTTTGCTCTTTAATGCTATATGATGGACTAAGACTTCTACTTATTTGGGAAGTAAGAATTTAAGCTTAATTCCTTTAAATTGTCCTACAAGTAAAAGAAAGTGTTACACTGTGATGTTGTGTATTTCAGAAAAATATAGAGACCAACCCAATACAAAATAAATAAAACAACTAGCATTTTATATTCCCAGTTAGTTCAAATGTCAGTATCTAGCTCCTTTTTTTTTTTTTTTTGCACAAGAATCCTTCATATAAAAACCAATTTGCAAGCAGTTGTGCCCAGCTCCACCAGCCCAAGCTCCCACCATGCAGCTGGACGGCTTGAATGTTCAATCAAGTTGATCAAATAAGTGTCCAGACTATATTTTCGTCAGTTTTACCTTTCACCCCTATCGCAACCCCCTACAATTACCACTCCCCTTTCCCAGATTGTTCCTTAGGCTTTGAAGATGGGACAGGTGGACAAGAAGCACAACACTCTACTTTGTTGGAGATGTCGTTTTGACTCTAATCAGTTCTGGCTGTTTCTTTCATGAGCTTACGATTGCCCAGGGACAGGCTTTCAATCCTGCTAATGAAGCATAAGCAATTAGTATATACGTATTTAAACATTGCTAGTTACTATGTAGGTTACTTTGGTATGACCACAGATGTTTGGATTGTGTGTTAATCCCTGGATTACTTTTTTTTCCCTGAGAGAGATGACAAGGCCTTACTGTGGCATATAAATCTCCTAATCACTAGAAGGTATAAGCTTGTGGCGACATCCATGAGTTTTCTCCAAGGAGAGAGCTAATAATCAACATAAAGTTGGGTATACAGACATATGGCTGCCACTGCTGCACAGTATCTCCAAGCAATTGGGGTGTAGCTGATGTTGGTGGAGGAGTTTTGCTTGACTCAAGGAGACCAACATTTGGTTTATTGGTTCAGTGGCCTTTGGTAACACTCTCTGGTATTCCAGAGACCAATTGTATACTTGTAAGTGCGATCTTGATACAATCCTCCCATGGTTACATCAGGTCATTGACAGCAGTGCGGACCTTACCACTTTTCTTGCAGATATCCCAGTTTACAGGCAATAAGCCTTAACCTTTTTTGGGGGGGGGGGCTTGTGTCCCCTGGCTAGCATCTCCTTGGCAGAATAATCCATTGTTGCTATCAATGCTCTCTTGTATTAATTATATGAACTACTTAAAGAGACTTTAGTATTATATTGTTTCTGAATTTACGAGAGACCTCCTTACCTCTTTTTCATAGAACAAAGAAAAACAGGGTGGTAATGAAGTCATCCTTTAACAGTAAATTAGAGCTGACTGTTATAGAAGTAATCTCTTATAAAACTGGAAAAACTGCTTTCTTTAATTGACTAATATACATAGGAACTGTAAAAAGGATTATTGTTGAGCATTTTTGCAACTGAGTTCATTAATGAGATGGGTCTATACTCTTTTTTAGTTGTATCTTTGACTGGCTTTGGTATTAGAGTAATGCTGGCTTCATAGAAGGAGTTTGGGAGATTTCTCTCTGCTGTATTCTTATGAACAGTTTGAGTAATAATGTTTGTAAGTCCTCTTTAAATGTTTATAGTATTCTACTGTGAAAACATCTGGGTCTGAGCTTTTTTTATTTGGGTGGTCTCTCATTACATTTTCAATTTCTTGATATATTATGGGTCTGTTTAAACTGTCAATCTCTTTTTAATTTAGCTTTGGTGATTCCCAGGATTTCAGATATTGATCCATTTCTCTTAGATTTCCAAATTTAGTAGAGTATAGGTGTGGTGGTTTGAATGAGTGTCCCCCATAGGCTCTAGGTATTCAGATGGTGGTGCTGTTTTTGGAGGTCTTGGGGTGTGTGGCCATGCTGGAGGAAGGATGTCACTGGGGCAGGCTTAGTGAGTTTTAACAAGCCTCGTGGTCTACAGTTGCTCTCTCTGCTTCCTGTGCTCTTTGTGAGATGTGACTCTCGGTTTGCTGCTCCAGATCCAGCCGCCATGCCTCCCACCACAATGGACTCTAATTCCCTGGAACCGTCAATCGTAAGCTCAAATAAACTCTTCCTTTTATAAGTTCCTTGGTCATGGTGTTTTATCACAGCAACAGAAAAGTGACTAATACAGTAGGTTTTTGAAGTATTCCCATATGATTGTGTGGATCTTTTCATTGTCTGTTGTGATATTTCCCCTTTCATTATGAATTCTATTGATTTGGAGTTGCTCTTTCTTTCTTTTGGTTATCTGGGCTAGAGGTCTGTCTATCTTGTTTATTCTTTCAAGGAACCAACTTTTGGATTCAATGATTCTTTGTATTGTTTTCTTTGTTTCTATTTCATTGATTTATGCTCTGATTTTTGTTATTTCTTCCTGTCTGTTGAGTTTAGGGTTCTTTTATTATTGTCTTTCAAGTGTTCTTAGCTGCTGTGTTAGCTCATTTATTTATGCTCCTTCTGTTTTTTTTTTTAACGTAGGCACCCAGGGGTATAAACTTCCCTCTTATGATTGCTTTTAATGTGTTCCATAGGTTTTGTTGTGTTGTAGTGTCATTGTCGTTTAGTTCCAGGAATGCGTTTATTTGTTTCCTTATTTCTTCCTTGACCCATTCATTATTGAGGAGTGTGTTGTTTAGTCTCCATGTGTTCATATAGGTAGTAGGGCTTATCCTGGTATTGATATTGAACTTTATTGCACTGTGGTCTGATAGAATGCATGAAATTATTTCAGTTTTTCTGTATTTTTTGAGTTTTTTTTCCTCTGTCCACGTATGTCGTCGAATTTCAAGAATGTTCTGTGGGGTGCTGAGTAGAAAGTATACTCTCTGGTGCTTGGATGGAATATTCAGTAGATGTCTGTGAGGTCCATTTTCTGTATCATATTGATCAGTTCATATGTCTCTCTGTTTATTCTTTGTCCAGTTGACCTGTCCAAAGGCTCAGTGCAGTATTGAAGTCCCTTACTATGAGTGTGCTGGAGCTCAGTGCTGTACTGAAGTCCCCTACTATGAGTGTGCTGGGGTTAATCTGTTCCTTGAGGTCCTATAGGTTGTGTTTATAACGATTGGTGCACTGGAATTTGGTGCATATATATTCATGGTTGTGAAGTCTTCATGGTTAATTTTCCCTTTGATAATGGCCCTCTTTGTCTCTTCTGATTGCTTCTACTTTGAAGTTTATTTTTCTGATATTAAAATTGCAATTCCTGCTTTCTTTTTGGTAGCATTTGCTTGGAATATTTTCCATACTTTCACTTTAAGTTGGTACCTATCCTTGAGGGTGAGATGGGTTTCTTGTAGACAGCATATAGCTGGATTCTGTTTCCTAATCCATTCTCCCAGTCTATGCCTTTTGATTGGGGAGTTAAGTTCATTAATATTTAAGGTTTTAATTGAGAGATGTGTGTTGTTTCCTTTCACCTTATTATCCATTTGGATCTTTCGTTTATGTTTCTACTGCAGTTATGCTTTTATTAATTTATCTTTCAAGGTGCCTGGGGGATAGTTGCTCCTCTCCTCTGTCCTTTGAATTGCTTCAAGTATTCTCTGAAGGGTTGGTTTTCTGGACATGTTTTCTTTCATCTTGTTTATGTCATGGAAGATTTTTCTCTTTCCTTTAACTAGAATAAACATTTTTGCTTCGTTGGCATTTATACTCATTTACCACTGGGCATGCTTTGGTCTATGTTCTTCTTGCTTTCATAGTTTACACTGAAAAGTCAGCTGTAATTCTGATAGGTTTCCCCTTATATGTAACTTGTTTTTCTCTTGTGGCTTTCAGAATTTTGTCTTTGTTTTGGGCGGAGGAGAAATTTTCATCTATTATTCTGTTGAAGATCTGATCAATACCATTTTCTTGGTATTCTTTTCCTTCCTATATTCCTATATTGCAGAGGTTTGATATTTTCATAGTGTCCCACATTTCCTGGTTGTTCCACTCTTGTGTATTTTTAAATTTTCATAGTCTTTTTTTTAATTTTCATAGTCTTTACTTGATCTTATTAGTTGTTCTGTCTTATCTTCCAGGTCTGATACTCTTTTTTTTCTGCTCCCTCCATTCTGCTTCTGAGGCTTTTTCCCTCCTCTTGATTGGATGAGTGTATGATTTCCATTTTCATTTCATCCTACGTTTTCTTTAGTATTTCCACTTCCTTTTGGAGCTTCTCAATCTCTTCTTGTAGATTCTTGCTTTGCTGGTTGGTTTTCTTTTTTATTTCAGCATGGGATCTTTTCAGTGTTTCCACTTCATTCCAGAGTTTGACATTTTCTCCCTCTAGCTCTTTCTGGAGTTTGTCATTTTCTCCTTTTAGTTCTTTCCGAAGTTTGTCATTCTCTCCCTCTAGGTCCTTTATGAGTTTTTCATTCTCTCCCCTTAGTTCTGTTTTCCTTGAATATATCTGTGATTTTTCTTCTATGATCTGTGTCCTGGGTGATCCCGTTGTAGGAAACCTCCACAGGTTTGGTAGAGTCTACTGTGGACTTATTTTGTGCTTGTCCCATATTGTTCTTTCGTTGTGCTCTTGGCATGTGGATTCCCTTTTGTCTGTATTCTGATGTGTCTTCTCAAACGCCTCTTCAGCATGTTAAAATATTGCTTTCCTTGATTTCTTCAGATGCCTTTGTTGTATTCTCCTTGTTGACTTGTCTATGTTTCATGTTTTCAATTTTTGTTATATATTGGAAGGTATAGCTCAGTCTTCCCTTTCTGTTCTGCAAGAACTGTGTAGGAAACAACCCAGAATGCACCTTCTGAGCACTGTACTCCCTCTGCTGCTAACTAGTTTCTCTATTTTGGATGTAAGGCTTACTGGACCCTAACTCTGGAATTTCAGTTGGGGGGATTTGCTTGCTTAGCCTGTGCTCTGGTACTCTGCCCCTCAGCTGGTGTGGCAGAGGCTACCAGCCTCTATGCATGGCAGGCCAAAAATCCAACTCTCCCACAATCCACCTGGCTGACACACACCTCTCTTTTTATTTTTTGTCCAGTTTATCTATCCAAGGGACTCAGTGGGTTTTTAAAAATATGTGGGAATAGTCAGGTGTGGTGGTGCATGCCTTTAATCCTAGCACTTGGGAGGCAGAGGCAGGCAGATCTCTGTGAGTTCAAGGACAGCCTGGTCTACAGAGTGAGTTCCAGGACAGCTGGGGCTACAGGGAGATCCTGTCTCAAAAAGACAAAAAAAAAATAATACGTGGGAATAATCATAACCAAAAACATCAAAGGTCTCTACAACAAAAATTTTAAACCCCTGAAAAGGAGATTGAAGATGACATCAAAAGATGGAAAAACCTCACATGCTCATGGGTTGGAAAATTTAATATAGTAAAAATGTCCATTCTACCCATATTAATATACAGATTCAATGCAATCCCAATTAAAATCCCCATGAGTTTCTTCACAGACTTGGAAAAAATCCTTAAATTCATATGGAAAAATAAAAGACCCTGAATAGCTAAAGCAACCCTGAGTGAAAATTTCAATACAGGGGTGATTGCTTTACCAGACTTCAAACTATATTACAGGGCTATAGTCATAAAGGTATCCTGTTACTGGCACAAAAACAGAACCTTTGACCAATGGAACAAAATTGAAGATCCAAACTTGAGCTTATATAATTTCACCCACCTCATATTTGACAAAGGGTGCAAAAAACTCAATGGAGGAAAGATAGTATCTTCAGAAAATGGTGCTGGCAAAACTGGATCACCATTTGTAGAACAAAATTAAACCCCTACCTCTCACCTTGTACAAAAATAAACTCCAAGTGGATCAAAGATCTCAACATGAAACCTGAGCCCCTGACATTGATAAAAGAAAAAGTTCGCAACAACCTTCAAGGTATAGGCATAGGAAAAGGCTTTCTAACTCAAACAGCAATTATGCAGGAAATAAGATCAACAATTGACAAATGGGAACTCATCAAACTAAAATGCTTCTGTCCAGTGAAAGAATCAATCAAGGAAATAAAGAGAAAACCCACAGAGTGGGAGGAAACCTTCACCAGTGATACATCTGATAGAGCATTAATATTCAGAACGTATAAACTACTCAGAAAACAAAGAAGAAAACAAATGACCTACTCAAAAGTGGAGTAAAGAGCTGAATAGAGATTTCACCAGTAAGGAAGTAAAGAAGGCTGAGAAACATATTGAAAAGTGTTCAACATCATTAATAATTAAGGAAATACAAATTAAAACCACTCTAAGATATCATCTCACTCCCATAAGACTGACTAAGAACAAGAAAACAAAAGATACCAAATGCTAGTGAGGTTGTGGGGAAAGGGAAACACTCATCCACTGCTGATGGGAATGTAAATTTGTACAACAACTATGGAAAGCAGTATGGAGAACCCTTAAAAGACTCAAAATGAGCCTGTCACCTGACCCAGTCATACCACTCCTGGGTATATACCCACAGGACTCATCCTACCACAAAGATACATACACATGTATGTTTACTGAAGCTCTCTTCACAATAGCAAAGAGCTGGATCCAACCCAAATGGCCCTCAATGGACAAGTGGATACAAAAATGTGGTACATCTACATAATGGAGTTCTATTCAGTGGTAAAGAAAGATGACATCATGAAGTTTGCAGGTAAATGGATGGAACTCGAAGCCATTATGCTAAGTGAAGTAACACAGTCCCAGAAAAACAAATGGCAAATGGTTTCCCTTATTTGTGGATGTTAACACCAAATCCCCAGTTGAAAGGCAAGAGAAGCAATATTATTGTTATATTTCTTTTTATCTGAAGGCAACTGTGCTGTTATAATATGGATCTCTTAATGTGCCCTAGACTTACCACTTATTTTCAGACATTGTAATTGCCATATACAGGTGAAAGGTACATATACATATATTAGAGTAATATGAAATTAAAGGGAAAATGTGAATTCTCAAAAATATTTTTGAATTAATAGACAGTTTATTCCAAGGGTCATAATTTAGAATTTACCTATAGTTTATTTTCACACGTGATAATTTTGGTGTCTATATGCATATTTTGAAGCAATACAAATTGTAAGGAAAAGCAAGAGCAAAAAAAGACTGGGTAAATGATCCGACTTTAACAGTAAACTTCTGCCCCAAACAGTAAACTTCTACATTGAAGAAATTAAAAAAAAAAAGACTGAGAAAAAAAAAAAGCCAAACATGTATGGCAGAATGCATGAACTCTGGCAGGGAAGAGGGCAGGGAAGGGGTATAAATTTGATTAAGAAATGTTGTATCAACGTCAAAAAACTTCAATAAAAAAAGAAAAAAACACTTTCATTGTTCTAAAATGGTCACGATCCACAGCTGTCTTACTGAGTAACCTCCAATTTTCTCTCCATTCCTGAGCCCAGCATGGAGAGCCCAGCATGGAGAGAGAGCCCAGCATGGAGAGGAGCCCAGCATAGAGAGAGAGCCCAGCATGGAGAGAGAGCCCAGCATGGAGAGAGAGCCCAGCATGGAGAGAGAGCCCAGCATGGAGAGGAGCCCAGCATGGAGAGAGAGCCCAGCATAGAGAGAGAGCCCAGCATGGAGAGCCCAGCATGGAGAGAGAGCCCAGCATGGAGAGCCCAGCATGGAGAGAGAGCCCAGCATAGAGAGAGAGCCCAGCATAGAGAGAGAGCCCAGCATGGAGAGAGCCCAGCATGGAGAGAGAGCCCAGCATGGAGAGAGAGCCCAGCATGGAGAGCAGGAAGGCTGGGCTCCCATTGTAGCTTTTGTTTTCTGTTGAATATGATCTCTTGAATTTCTTTAAACTCCTAGTACTGGGCATCAAACCCAGGACCTCGTGTATGTTATGTAAAACTCTGTGACAGTAAGCTAACAGCCCCAGCCCACCTCTTCTGTACAGAGGTAATGAATGTATTTGCTTGGAGTAGTAGTGGGAAATAAATTATCTTAAAATCATGTAATGTCACTGACAGTGTTATCCGATAGCTAATTCCAGAAAATTTCAGAGCTATGTATACAAATACAGTCTATATACATTTATACAGGTATTTTTCTTTTACCATCTCAATTTTGCTTTCAGCATAATACTGTAAACAGTGAAATGTAGCTTGGGCAAAGACCACCTACCCCTGAATGAATTCTTAATGACTCCTCCTTCCTTTCCTGTTGTATTAAGGCTATTTTGCTTATATGCCAAGTCAGCACCATGGGACATTTATCCTAAGGCATGGAGAACATGCCAAGAAACCTGAAGGCAGAAGGTTAGTTAGGTTTTAACTAGGGTTTTGAAGTAAGAATGGGATACTTTTTTTTCCCCCACCTGAAGCCACTTGCTTTTTCTGAATCCTGCTTCCCTGAGCCACATGGTCCACACCATTTGTGGTAGCTCCACAGTTCATTTATTAGTTTCATTCTAGAAACTAATCTGGGAAGGGCTGAACCTGTAAGTCTCATGTCTGAATTCTGAGCTGGAAAAATATTTTTTTGGGTCGGATTTCTTGGGTCGGATGCCCAGCTCACTTTTCTTCCTTATGTCCAAACAACAGGCTGACAAGGAACAAAAAGACTGCTGGAGATTTACTATAGTGGGTGAATGTAAAGGCAGCCAGGGTGGTCCCCTGGCTCTGTATGTGCACCCTAAGGCTCAGCCCAGGGCTGGAGGTCTAATTCCTTTAGTACCAAGTCTTGATGCTTGATGTGCTAATCTCTGTATATTCTTTATAGTATTGTACATTCGTTCATCTGCATATGCATTTGTTGGAAACTGTCCTGGACACAGAGTACCACTGTGGGCTGGATGTAGGTAAACTCTGCCTTATGGGGCTTACGGTTCCCTTCTCTCTTGTTTAATAAGTCTCACAGTCAACTCGTCACAGATATTTTCATTCTCACTTTATAAAGAGGCAGAGAAGCCAGATTTTCTTGCATAAGATGAGAGCCCTTTCTATGCCACCATAAATGACAGGAATGAGCCTGATATTTTATGTACTGAGTTCTGATATATCAATTATAAATCATTTTAGCCACTACATTATATCATAAGTTCTCCCAGGCAATTCTTTTCAAAATCATTTCAGATACTAACTATGTCTGAAACTAATTAAACTGTGCTTTAAAAGAGTATCCCATAATTGGGCTCAGCCTTTTCCCAAGTTAGTTTAAATTAGTAAGGTCACTATTAATACAACCAACTCTATTAATAAATGCATGAACACTTCCTGTCTATCTATCACATCCAATAGGTTCTATGCTAAAAATCAGACTTTAACATTTTATAGATGGGAAAAGATTTTAGCTCCTAATTACTCATTTTCCAAGTTTGTATTCCAGGATAAAGAGGGTTTAGGGTATTGTAGTGCTGAATTGTCAAGAGAGAAAAGAGAAACAATAATGGCAGACAACAGTGTCATGTGGAATCTAAAAGCCCACATATATTGCTCTGAATACTGTTATTTATTTATGTTTCACAGATCATCTCATCTACTTTTTACTAACTGCAGTGGTATCTTATTACTCCCATTCTATGAATGAGGAATCTATGGGTCAGAAAGGCAAAAATGCTTATTTGAGTTCAAGAGGTTATACCTTGTGCCCAGATTCCTTTTTCTTTCCACAAAGCTCTTGCTGCATCCATTGCCCAGCTTGTGTCTAAGTCATACAGTGTAGCATTGATAGCTGAAATTCTAGCAGCTGGGCCAAGAGTCTGTGAAAGCTTCCTTGTGATCCAGAGCCATTCCTATTCTTTACCTGATAATTCTTCCATGGATACCCCTTTCTGGGAGGACTTAGCTAGCTTACATAGCAGAACGCTGGGGCTCTCTTAGAATCCACATCGAATACCCTAGAGCCTCTGGAAAGATCAAACCAAGGAATGCTTAGGAATCAGGACCCGGCTGAGGATCTACTCCCTGGAGCTGGCCTATGTGCCCCATCTCTTTTCTCCTACTCACTCATGGAGGTTTATTTTTTTCCTGCACTCTCATAATCATGATACCCAAAGAGACAAGGAGTTGGGTATGTGATAGACTTCTCCAGAAATTTTAAATATTTCCAAGGGATTTTGGTGTAACAAGTTTGAGTTCTCAGTCTTCCTTTAGGCTCAAACACTCTTGTAGAGTGTGTGATAGGAAGAGTGGGTGAAGAGCATCATCTCGATGCTGTTTCCATGCCTGTGGCCACCTGAGGGGACTTTCTAATATGAGGGAGGGGAAGTGGGTTTTGGATAGGACAAACAGACATTTACTATGAAAGCCAAGAAGAGAAATCAGTGTGAAGGCCTTGTAGCTTCCAAGGACTTGTCATATCTTAGGAATCAACTACATGGAGGACACATCTGTAGCCTAATGTAAACATGCTGTATGCCCAGCTCCTGTGTGGGTAGATACTTTATGGACTATTTTTTTATGATGGCAAAGACCAGAAATTCAGTCATTCCCCAGAACTTCAGCTTCCTGATTTGAACTCTCTTCTACTTCGTATTTTCCTTCCAAAGACTTCCAAATGTTCTTAAATTATTTTTTAAAAAACTACAGTTAAAACAAAGCTGTTTATCTCCAAAGCTTCTTGGTTCATTATGGAATCAGAGAATAGTTTTCTCATTTATTCCTTCTGTTTAGGCTTCTTCTGCCCTGCTGGTGGAATTTGAATCTAATCTTTGTGATCAATTATAATTAATTAGGCTGTAGTCTTCCCCAGTAATGGTAGTGATAGAACCTTTATGGTGATCTGTGTGTTTCTCTCACTCTAAGCTGTAAGAAGAGATCTGTTTGCTTGATTGCTGTTAATTAATCATTTAGTTTGTCAAAACATCACAATTCGCTTAAAATACATTTTGATAGTACCACTGCTGACTGCTACTTGTGAATTTCTGCTGGCACTGAAGTGGGGGGAATCTGATGAGAAAGATAAGGTTTCTTTACGAAGATGCTGATGTTGGTACGTAAATCTGTGTCACTTGCTGGAGTGTGTGCAGTTCTGAGACTATGTGTTTATTTTTAGGATGTATATGCAAGTGAGTATAAATGATAATATGTGAGGACAAATGTACCATCTGTAATTTATTTCAGATGGATGCAAACTGGCAAGTTGCAAAGTGGCTGTTCTTCAGAGCCTAGTGACATTAATAAACAATGCAATGACTTCATATAAACTAGTAGTGTCAGTCTTCTCCCTAGACAAGCTTGAAACTATAGCACTAAAAACAGAGCCCATTGCCCTCCATGTTATGTATTTTCTCTGTTATCACTCTGCACTGGGAGTACAGGTGAAAAAGTACTCCCTTCCTACAGCAGTGAGGAAAGGAGAAAAGAGGGCAGGGTTCTGCACACATCTCAACCTGGACTGCTGGATGGGAGAGAATGGCTATGAGTAGGTTACTTTCTCAACTCTTCTATAAAAGAAAAGTGACTGAGCACTGAGGCAAGGAAGTGGACTGCATGGACTTGTTTGCTTTGAGCAGGGGTCTCTGGGCAGTAGTGAAAAGTTTTACATGGGCTGTCTTTAAGGCAGTACAAGTCTGTGTGGTTTCCAGGCTGGACATCTCAGAACCCTATAGCTGGTGATAGACATGACTCATGTCATCTGAATTTGGGGACAAAAGGCATGGGGACTATTGGATCCTGGAGGAGGACAGGGCTTATTAGCTTGGTTTTGACCCAACTCAGCTAATAAGTTTGGATGTAGAATGGGTATGTTCTACAGGGGTCTTCAGAATATAATCACAGTAAGATGTTTGAAGAATCAAGTATCTTTCCACCCCTTTCCAAGGTCTTCTGATGCTCTTCTGGAGCCATGGTTTGCTTTTTGTTTATATTATTCTGTTTCATTATAATCTTTTAGAGTCACATTTTGATCTCTAATGGCTTGAGAGAAAACAGTTTATGGACTCAGGAGTTTTGTCACTCTTGAGGGAGTATGAAGAAATGGTTAAGAGCCTGCATGTTCAGGCCAAGGCACTTTGAATCAGATGGTCTTAGCTTTGAAAGTTATTCACAGAAGAAATGCAGGCAGAGTAGTTATCTTTCTATTTCTATTTTCTGCCTCTCTAAAAGAAAATTTCCTAACTCTCCATTGCTCATGATTTCAAACAATATATGTAGAAGGATGAGACACAGTTTTCGTATGTAGTCAGAACTGCACATGTCAGCTGGAGAAGCAATGCTTCAGTGTAACTGAGGGGACATTCTGGTAGTAGACTATGGATTCAGACCTCTGCTCTTCTGCCTGGCTACTGTGTGGTTATGGACACCTTTCCTAATATCTGTGCTTCATTTATGTCATCTGAAAGTAATGGTAGCTTTACTACTTGAGTATTGTAGTGAGAATTAAATTATTAATATATGTACAATGCCTAGAATGCTGCCTTAATATGAGAGCTGTTTGTGTTGTTAAATGTTGGGTGATTATTAAACAATTTCAGGCAGAACTCTCTGGTTCCCAAGGTTGTGTGGGAGGTGACATGGCTGAGACAGAAAACACTGGTATGGCAATCACTGTTTTCTACCTTGGTCTCTTTATCTACGAAATGGGGGTGAGACTAGAGCCCCAGGCACAAGACAGAGGTGAGGGTAAAATGGGACCATGGTTGGCAGCACAGGCACCTAACTGAACATGATGCTTGGTCGTTTCATGCTCTGCTCTTCCGATCACTATGGAGGCAGGCATCTGCTGCAGCCTGCCGTACTGAAGTGTCCTCCCAAGTCCACATCCCAGAGCGTGGCCATCTTTTTTGCTTTGGCAATGAGCTTTTTCCCAGCCTTCCCTTCTCCGCTTTCATGCTGTTCTTGGCATAAGGCACTTTGGAGCTTTCTTTCACTTTTTGAAATAGGAACATATCTCAATTGGTTTAAACAATTTGCCTGAATATACGTAGGTTATGAAACACACTCAAAATAATCATAACTCCTAAACACTTATTGTGTATCAAGTATTATAGATGTGTTCTCTTTGACATTTTTAATTTATTTCATGCGTATGAATGTTTTTTATATTTTTTTATTTTTTATGTGTATGAGTGTACTGTCTGCATGTAGGTTGGTGCACCCATGTCGTGCAGTGCCGCAGAGGTCAAAAGGGGCTGTTGGATTCCCCTGGAACTGGAGTTAAAGATGATTCTTAGCCACCATGTGGGTGCTGGGAATTGAACATGGGTCCTCTGCAAGTGCAAGTTTGTGCTCCTAACTGCTGAACCATCTCTCCAGCCATGTATGAATATTTTGCATGCATGTAAGTGTGCCCATGTGTGCAGTGCCTGTGGATGCCAAAAGAGGACATTGGAGGCCCTGAAACTGGAGATATGGACAGTTGTCAGCTGGCATGTGGGTGCTGAGAACCAAACCATGGTTTTCTGCAAGAGCAGCCAGTGCTCTTAACCACTGAGCCATCTCTCCAGCCCCTGGATGTGTTCTTTTTACTAACAACTTAATTAAGATATAAATAGCATACACGAACATCACAAGATTTATTTTTTATTGTGGTAATGGTGGTCATTACCAACTGAGGACCTCACACAAATTAGGCAAGTGCTCGAACTGCTGAAGAACATTTTCAGTCAAAAGTCACCCTTTTAATGTGTATAATAAATTAGATTTTAAATTAGACATTGTTCTAGTTTGTCTTCCATTGCTGTGACAAAACACTCTGACTGACACCAATTTGGGGAGGAAAGGGTTTATTCAGCTTACATCTCCTGGGTCACAGTTCATCACCAAGGGAGCCCAAGACAGGAACTCAGGGCAGGAACCTGGAGGCAGGATCTGAAGCATAGGCCATGGAGGAATGCAGTTTACTGGATTGCTCCCCTGACCCATGCCCAGCCTGCCCTCTTCTACGGTACACAACAACCTGCCCAGGGTGGCACCACCCATAGTGGGCTGTGCCCTCCTGCGTTACTTGACAATCAAGACAATACTCCACAGATGTGGCCACAGGCCAGTCCGATGGAGCCAATTCCCCAATTGAGGCTCCCTCAACACGGGTGTGTCGAGTTGACACTAAAGCTATCCAGCACAGACATCCATTAATCAAACCTAAAAAAAAATTATCACCCTGAAATAAGCTCTTTATTAACTGGCATTTATTTTTCCTTCTTTCCGAGCTCCTGCTAATAGCTTATGTATTTACTGTTCATGTTGATTTGTCCATTCTGAACACTTTGTGCAAATGAAATCATATACTATGTATCCTTTGGGGACAGGCCTTTTTTTACTTAGCATACTATTCTCAAGGTTCATCCATGTTATAGCATGAATCAGTACTTCCCTTTTCCTGTTGTACTGTATTCCACTATGTGGATAAAGCACATTAATTTCTTCAGCACCCAGTTGGCAAGCATTTTTGTTCTTCCCACTTCTGAGGTCTTACATATGTTGCTGTTCTACTCACTTTTCAATAAGGTTTGCAAAGACTATGTTTTCATTTCCTATGCATGGAGTCACCAATTACAGTGTAACTCTACATTTATGAGATTTGAGGACTTCTTAGAATGTTTGACTTAAGCTATATCATCTAACCTCATGATGTTCTTATGAGGTGGTTATAGATAGTCCCATTTCATACATAAGAAAAGTGAGGCACAATTTAAATATTTTGAGCTCATTCATAGAGCAAGTGAGTGTGCAGCTAGCTGGGTTCTGAGTTTTCAAGCATCACTGAGGCACCTTTATGTCTCCAGGAATGCATTTCAAGATTCAGTGAGATTTGTTCCCTTTAGAATTTTTTTTATGTCTCAGTTCTATAGAAAATTTGAGGATAGAGGTTTTCGAAGACAAAGGGTCTTGGAAATAACCAGAATGTGTATTACATAACTATCTCCCATACTACATTAAATACTTGTGCCATGACTTGCTAGTTCTTTGATTTTGACTTTGAGAAAGTTATTTAATGTTTCGATGATTTGTTCTCCCTTTCTGTGAAGTGGGGATAATAATGGTGCCTAGAGCAGCGGCTTATCAGGAGGATTAAGATAATGCATAAAAAGTACTGGGCATAATTCCATGCATATAGGATGAGCTAAGGGCAATGTCTTTGTATTAGTCACTTTTCTGTTGTGACTAGTATCACTGCTGTGATAAAACCACCAGGATCAAGGGAACTTATGAAAGGAAGAGTTTATTTGAGCTTACCATTGGCAGTTCCAGGGAATTAAGATGGTGGGGAGGCATGGAGCTGGAGCAGAAAGCCAAGGTTCACATCTCCAATGAGCACAGGAAGTCAAGAGAGAGAGAGAGAGAGAGAGAGAGAGAGAGAGAGAGAGAGAGAGAGAGAGAGAGAGAGAGAGAGACTGGAGACTGCAAAGCTTGTTAAACTCACTAAGCCCGCCCCCAGTGACGTCAGCATGGCCACACCTTCTAAGACCCCCAAAACAGTTCCACTAACTGGGGATAAAATGTCTGAATACTTGAAGCCTATGGGGGTCATTCTCATTCAAACCACTACATTCCACTCCCTAGCCCCCATAGGTTCATGACCATATAAAATGCAAAATGCATTTAGTCCAACCTTAAAAGTCCCCATAATCTTTACCAGTTTCAATGCCATTCAAAAGTCTACAGTCCAAAGTCTCTTCTGAGACCCAGGCCAATCTCTTAACTGCAAGTTCCTGTAAAAATTAAAAGACAAATTACATACTCCCAACATACAGTGGAACCAAATACACAGTCCCATTCCAAAAGGGAGGAATAGAGGCATAGTGAAGAAATACTGGACCAAAACAAGACTGAAAACCAGCAGGGCAAACACTAAGTCCAGTAGCTCCATGTGTGACTTCTGGGACTTTACTTCCAAAGGGCTTAGATGGCTCAGCTCTTCCAGCTTTGCATGCAACATACATCTCTTCCTTAGGCTGGTACCACTCCCTGTATGTAGCTCTCCTTGGCAAATATCTCACAGCTCTGGCATCTCGAATGTCTCCGCTGCCAACCAGGCTTCACATTCACAGCTTCACATAATGGCCTACCAGGGCCTTCTTTGTGCAAGGATGCCCATGCTGCACTCTGCCTGGCCTCAGCAGCTCTCTGAAACTGTGGAGTAAGAACTGATGACCCCTTCACTCTTGCATCCTTCATGCCTCTAAAGCCAGCACCACATGAATGAAACTGCCAAGTTTGCCTGCAAGTTCGGGATGGACCCTGGATTACTTCAACCACATTCACAACTTTTCTCTACCTTTTTTGTAGTTTCCTTTCAAAAGTTTGAGGCTTACCTGGGTGTGGTCTTGCCCTGAAGGTACTGTTTCTATTGTTTATGTGTAATCTCTAGGCCTCTCCTTAATCACTTTAATCTCTTTATCAAAGGGATCCTCTCCTTCACATGCTTTGGCTCCAACATTAATCTTCCTAGTGCACTTTTCCAATCCAAACTGTACATTCTGCATTTCTTTCTGCCCCATTTGCTCTTTTTCACTGTAGATCTGCACAATATTCACCATTAATAACCATACCACCATTTCTACATTAGGCTGTCTTGAAATATCCTCTGCCAAAGACATTAGTCCATTGCTTTTCAACTGAGCATCAGGCAAGTATCTGGGCTGTGAGCAAACTGTGGCCAGACTATTTGTCAAAATATCCCAGTTGCTGCCTAAGTCTTTATTTTCCTCTGGAACTACATTTTTTGCAGCAATGCTTTCTTCCAGGCTTCTACTAGAATGGCCCATTAAGCTCTGCTTACAGTAGTCAACAGCTTTTCTAGCCTAAAGTTCCAAAGTGTTCCACATTTTTCCAAACACCCACATCGTTGGGTTCTTCACAGCCAACAGCCCACTCTCTGGTACCAAATACTGTATTTGTGTTACTGTATTATAGTCACATTTGTGTTGCTGTGATAAAACCATCATGACCAAGGGAACTTATAAAAGGAAGAGTTTATTTAAGATTCCAATGTGGCAGGGAGGCATTGTGGCTGGGGCTGGAGGAGAAAACTGGGGTTCACATCTCCAATGAGCACAGGAAGTCAAGAGAGAGAGAGAGAGACTGGAGACTGCAAGGCTTGTTAAACTCACTAAGCCCGCTCCCAGTGACACGCTTCCTCCGGCATGGCCACACCTTCTAAGACACCCCAAAACAGTGCTACCAACTGGGGACAAAATGTCTGAATACTTGAAGCCTATGGGGGCCATTCTCATTCAAACCACCACAGTTTTATTGCTCTCTTCTTCTTAAAAATACACTTTATTTTTTGTTTTACTGTATGAATGTATTGCCTGCCTGTAGGTAGGTACACTTGTGCTGTGAAATGACTGTGGCGGAGGCTAGAAGAGAGTGTTGGGTTATCTGAATCTGGAGTTATTGATGATTGTTAGCTGCCATGTGAGTGTTGGGACTCAAACCTGGGTCCTCTGCAAGAATAGTGATCTCAACCACTGAGCCATCTCTCCAGCCCCTGCTCTGTTTAAAAAAATAATATGTATTTTTAGAATTTCATACATGAGTACTGTATTTGCATCATTTTTACTTACTGTTTACCTCTCTAACTCTGCCCACATCCTCTGCTGAGTCCATTTAATAGTACTTGTGCACATATGCTTAGGATTGGATAACATATCAGGGGTGCATAGCTGGAGAAACTGATTCTCCTTGTCTTAGCAGACATTGGTTGCCTGTAGCTTTTCATCTAGGGGTGGGGCCCTATGAGATTTCATCCATCCCAGTTGGCATGTCTTCTGGTGGTGTCATCATTATTCAGGTTTTGTTAGGGCAACAGTATTGCAATTTCTTGGGAATAGTGTCCCTGTCATGTCTGGAGGACTAGCTAACAACAGGCATCCAGGTGCTCTGCTCTTACAATTCTTATGCCCCTCTCTTCCATAAAGCTCCCCCAGTCTTAGATGTTGGGGTGGCATTGGAGATGTATCAGTTGTGGCTGGGTGTCCTATGGTCTCTGCATTTTTTACCAGTTGTGGATCTCTGTAATAGTCTCCATCCACTGCAGAAATAAGCTTCTTTGGTAAGAAGTGAGAACTACACTTATTTGTGAGTATAAGGATACTTATTTAGCATGCAGTGGGAAATTATATTGATTTGGGAAAATGGCAGTAGTAGGCTCTTTTTCTCCTAGGGATTATGACCTCTCTATTCATGGGTATTTGGCTATGTTTACAGTGGCATAAATTCCTTCCTATTGAGTGGGCCTTATATGCAATCAGACAGCTGTTGGTTACCCCTAAGATACTAATGACATTATTGCACCATTGAGGATATCCTGTTGGCTGGTCATCATTGTGGTTCATCACAGGCTTTGTAGCTGGGTATGAATGTTTTCCTCCCATCTTCTGATGCCATGAATGCTGGTCCCCAAGGAAGAGGCTTTCAGGTCAGTTCTGGCCCCATCTCTCTAAGTCCTGTTATGTTATTTATGGCCTATTTTTAAATGCCTTGTTTAAGAAACCGTTCCTTACCCTGAAGCTCAAATTATTCTTTCTCTGGGAGTTTCTAATTTGCTAGTGAACTTGTCTTTGCTTAGTAGACTTTTATTTTAAAAGTCTTGAGATTGTTTTAAAAATTCTATTTCCTGTTTTTTTTTTTTTTTGTCCAAGTTTCTCCTCTGTTTCTACTACTCAGTAAATGTAAATAATTTACATTTGTTGGTATAAACATACCAACAAACATCTCAAATGTCTGTTGGTATGTTTATAAACACAATCTTGCTCGATTAAGTTGATCCTCAGTCAAGGAGCCTTTGTATGTTTTTGTACTGTTTTTAACTCTGAGCTTTTAGGTTTTTTCTTGGAATTTTCTCTGTAATGATTTTTTTAGGCTTGGATCGAAATCACATTCCTCCACAGAGAATGTATATCTACTGACCTGGGGTTACTTGACACTAAACTCTCTCTGAAAGGGTTTATAAAGAATGTATGTTAATAGTTGGGCGTGGTTGCTTCTAGCAGTAATCTGATTTGTGTCATTCGGGTTATACTATTGGCAGAACTGGATGTCTTCCATCTTTTCTCCTCTTCTTACACTCTCGTCCTCTGCTTTTCTCCTTTCCTTTCTCCCTTCCTGTTCACCTACACTCCTTTTACTTCCCTCCTTTCTTTCCTTAGCTTGTTTATAATGATTAAGCAAAACCAGCCTCATCCTCAAAAAAGGAAGTGTAAAGAATAAAGTCCTTCTATTGTAGGTGAAGGAATTTACTTATTCTACTGTCAGAATTTTGGGGAGATTTTTTATTTATTGAATCATGTAAATAATATTGTGACTCCCCACAGCAAACTGTAGCACTTTATTCATTATTGTATCTACAGTGAACTGGGGAATTACCATAAGCTAATGTATACAAACTTCCCTTCTGGGTGTTTATGAAATAAATCATATTTATAGGAATGCCAACTGTTTAAGTGAACCCAGTCTTATCTCTAAGCTTTTTGATTGTATTCAGTTTCACTCCTGTGGGCCTGCCTTTCATCTATCTAATCTTTGGACTTTCCAAAGTTTCTTAGGCAATTCGGAAGCCTATTTTCATAGGATTATTATAAACCTGTTGTTTAGAAGTCTTAACTTGTTTTATTCTCAAGTCTCTAAACTGACTCCTGTCTGGGGAATGTTTTTCTCTCTCCTGAGGATCAGGGATGATTTCTGGAGTTAGTCTAGTCTGAACTGCAGTTATTTAATTGTAATTGTTGAAGCTACACAGTTACAGGTTTCTTCTAGAAAGAATGTCTTGGTAGAGTTGAGATTTTTATCATCCAGAAAGAACAGGCTGATAAGATTTTTAGAAACTCTTTGGATACGTTTTGCCTAGAGCTAGCTAGCCGATGATAGTTATAAGCTGTTTATTTACCAAATATTTATAAAATATCCTCTATGAGTTATGTAATCTCAGATGGGCAGCCCTAAACATGTTTACACAGGATCACTAGAAAATGAACTCAGTGCATCACTTATATTTTATATACATATATACATATGTGTGTATATATGTTTGTATGTGTATTTATAAATGTATATATGTGTATTTAACAGTAATAAAGAAGAGGCTAATAAATTGAGAAAGAATGGGGAAACTGTATAGGAGGAATTTTGGAGGGTCCGTGAGAAGTAGAAATAATGCAAATACCACACCTATGTATGAAATTCTCCAAAAGAGAAATCCTCTGTGTGCCTGAGACTGTTATAAATTGGAAAATGTAACTATGAAATTCAGATTTCCTGAAGGAGTAACTGGCTTCATAGG
Source organism: Rhizomys pruinosus (assembly GCA_009823505.1). Classification (NCBI taxonomy): domain Eukaryota; kingdom Metazoa; phylum Chordata; class Mammalia; order Rodentia; family Spalacidae; genus Rhizomys; species Rhizomys pruinosus. Next base: position 356,464 of record VZQC01008874.1, read on the forward strand.
AGTGACATGTGGGCCTCCCTAATACTCTGTGTTCTACGTGTGATGCCATCTCCCTCCTGCTCGCCCACCAACCCTGGAGGCTTGTCTGCTTTAATGAATATGCAATACTTATAAAGTTGTGATCTCCTGTAGTGCACTTCTAGTCCCAGAGTAGTTTTGCATTTTTAAAATCACGACCTAGAGGTACATTGTGATATTTATTCAATATCTCTTTTAAACACGATGAACAGTTCTTGGCAACTTATATTAGTGTAGCTTGTTCTATCTTATGTAATTCTTCAGTGGAGGGGTCTCTTACTCTTTTATGGTCCAAATCTCGCTTGTCTCAAGGGAATCAGGTGAAGAGTGATCAAACAGGACACCTAGAGTTCTCCTCCATCTACCCCATCCATACCAAGGCACCTCATTTATTCAATCCTACATCTCATTTTGTGTGAAGGACTGGCATGCTAATTACTTTCATTCTCCTCATTGCTTTTCTTGTGAAAACACTCTTAAGCAGTTTTGACTCTTTTCATAGGTTAAGGATGGGAGAAAAAGCTAAGTAGCAAAGGGGACAGTTGTAAGTACTAGCAATGTTAATTTCAATCTCATGTAAGCCCATGTTTGACCATATGTAAATCCATGTTTGACCTGTTCTTTGTTACTTTGAGGATCAAGAGTATGAATCATCCTGAGATATCATGGTGGCCAATAAAGTGTGTGTGTGTGTGTGTGTGTGTGTGTGTTGTGGCTTGAAAGAGAAGTGTCCCCGTAGGTTCATGTATTTGAACACTGGCATCCCATTTCACTGGGGAGAGTCTTTTAGAGTATATAGACCACTTTCTACTCTCACTCATTGTTCCCTGTGTGTGGTTAAGATGTGAGTTCTCAGGGCTGGAGAGATAGCCTAGCAGTTAAGAGCGCCAACCACTCTTGCAAAGGCCCTGGGTTCATTCCTCAGAACCCACATGGTGGCTGAGAACCATCTTTAACTCCAGTTCCAGGGGAATTTGCCACCATCTTCTGACCTCCTCAGCATTGCATGACACGGGTGCACAAACCTATATGCAGACAGTACATTCATCCACATACAAAAATAAATAAAATAAAAAAAAATGTGAGTTCTCAGTTTCTTGTTCCTGCTGCCATATCATGTCTTCTCCACCATAACTGACTTTCTATCCTACTGAAATTTTAAGCGAAATAAACTCTCTCTTTTTGAAGTTTCCTTTGGTCATGAAATTTTATTACAGCAACAGAAAACTATACTAATATATATTATTACATATATAACATGTATGTATATATGATAAAATTTTATATACAGTACATATATATAGTATTAATGTGTATATATACACATATATTTGTATTAAAGAGTTTAACTGGAGTTCATTTACACAGTAAAAATTCTCCTCCCAGAAGCCATAGATTGCCAAAAAAACAAAACCAATAAAGTGAAAGGAAGCAACATCCATCTTTCAATTATGACCTTAAATATTAATGGGCTAAACTCCCCAATCAAAAGGCATAGACTGGGAGAATAGATTAGGAAACAAAACCCATCTGTATGCTGTCTACAAGAAACCAATCTCAATTTCAAAGCTAGGCACCAACTTAAGGTAAAGGGATGGAAGAAAGTATTCCAAGCAAGTGGTACCAAAAAAAGAAAGCAGGTGTTGCTATTATACTATCAGACAAAAGAGATTTCAAAGCAAAAGAAATCAAGAGAGACAAAGAAGGCCATTACATCTTTATTAAAGGAAAAATTGACAATGAAGATCTTACAATCATGAATATATACGCACCAAATGCTGGTGCACCAAACTTTATAAAGACAATTCTTCAGGATCTCAAGGCACAGATTAACCCCAGCACACTAATACTAGGGGACTTCAATACCCCATTGTTTATCCTTTAGACAGATCACCAGGACAAAGGATAAAGAGAGAGACATCTGAAGTAAATGATACAATACTCCAAATGGACCTCACAGACATCTATGGAATATTTCACCCAAACATCAGAGAATACACTTTCTACTCAGCACCTCATGGAACATTCTCCAAAATAGACCATATACTGGGACACAGGAAAATAACTCAACAAATACAAAAAGATTGAAATAATCTCATGCATTCTATCAGACCACAGTGCAATAAAACTCAATATCAACACCAGGATAAATCCTACAACCTACAAGAACACATGGAGACTAAACAACACTCTCCTGAATAATGAATGGGTCAAGGAAGAAATGAAGAAAGAAATAAAAACATTCCTGGAACTGAATGACAATGTTAACACAACACAGAAAAACCTATGGGACACTTTAAAAGCAGTCCTAAGAGGGAAGTTTATAGCTCTAAGTGTCTACATTAAAAAAACAGAAAGAGCGCAAGTGAATGATCTAACACTGCAGCTAAAAACACTTGAGAGACAATAACAAATGAACCCTAAACGCAGCAGACAAGAAGAAATAACAAAAATCACAGCAGAGATCAATGAAATAGAAACAAAGAAAACCATACCAAAAAAAAAAATCAATGAATCCAAAAGTTGGTTTCTTTGAGAGAATAAACAAGATAGACCTCTATCCCAGTAACCAAAAGAAAAAGAAAGGCAACAACTCCAAATCAATAGAATCTGTGATGAAGGGGACTATCACAACAGACAATGAAAAGATCCAGACAATAATACAGGAATACTTCAAAAACCTATACTCTACTAATTTGAAAACCTAGAAGAAATGGATGAATATCTGAAATCCTGGGAATCACCAAAAGCTCAAAAGAAGAGATCGAAAAGCCTAAATAGACCAATAACATATGAAGAACTGAAGATGTAATAAGAAGCCTCCCAACCAAAAAATGCCCAGGCCAGATGGTTTCACAGCAGAATTCTATAAAATATTTCAAAAAGACTTACAACCATTACTACTCAAGTTGTTTAGAAGGATACAAATGAAAGGAGTTCTCCCAAGACTCCTTCCATGAAGCCAGCATCACGTTATTACCAAAACCAGGTCAAAGATACAACCAAAAAGGAGAACTACAAGACCCATCTCCTAATGAAACACGGATGCCAAAATTCTAAACAGGATACTGGCAAATCGCATACAAACCCACATCAAGAAGATCATCCATCATGACCAAGTTAGATTCATACCAGAGATGTAGGGATGGTTCAACATATGAAAATCAATAAATGTCATCAAACATATAAATGTACTGAAAGAAAAAAAACACACCATCATCTCAATTGATGCAGAAAAAACCTTTGACCAAATCCAGCATCCCCTCATGTTTAAAGTCGTAGAGGGAATTGGACTGGAGGGATAATTCTTAATGTATTCAAAGCCTGTACAGGAAACCCACAGCCAACAATCATCCTAAATGGGAAAATGACAGAAGCATTCCCCTTAAAGGTAGGAAACTCAGGCAGGCTGCCCCTGTCACCACTCCTTTTCAATATAGTGCTTGAAACCTTGCTAGGGCAATAAGGCAAGAAAAGGAATTTAAGGAGTTCTAATTGGAAAAGAGGGAAGTCAAGCTATCCCTTTTTACTGATGATATGATTGTCTACCTAAGGTAGCTAAGAACTCCACCAAGAAACTCCTAGAAAACGATTAAGAGCTTCATGTAAAGTGTCAGGATACAAAATCTAGAAAGTCAGTAGCCTTTTTACAACACAACAAGCAATTGAAGAGGACTACAAGGAGACCTTCCCACTCACAATAGCCTCAAAACAATAAAAAACCTGGGAACAACCTAACCAAAGACACAATAATCTCTACAACAAAAATTTTCAACCCTGAAGAAGGAATTGAGGAAGACATCAGAAGATGGACAAACCTCCCATGCTCATGGATTGGGAAAAGAAATATAATAAAAAGTCATTCTACCCAACTTGTGTACAGATTTAATGCAATCCCAATAAAAATCCCCAAGAGCTTCCTCACATGCTTGGGAAAAAAAATCCTCATCAATTTCATTTGGAAAAACAAAAGACCCGAATAGCCAAAAAAACCCTGAGTGAAAAGAGCAATACAGGGGGTCTATCAGTCTAGATTAAACTATAGCTAGAGGGCTATAGTCATAAAAAACAGCGTTGGTACTGCACAAAACAGACCAGTTGACAATGGAATAAAACTGAAGACCAAACCTAAGCACATACAATTGCAGCCACGTCATATTTGACAAGGGGGCCAGAAGACACAATGGAGGAAAGACAGCACTCTTCAGTAAGTAGTGTTGGAAAAACTGGATCACACCCGTAGAAAAATGAATTAAACCCCTACCTCTTGCCCTGAAAAGTCAATTCCAGATGGATCAAAGACCTCAATGTGAAACCCAAAAACTCTGGAGGTGTTAGAAGAAAGAAACTTGGCAGCAGACTACAAGACATAGGCTTAGGAAAAGACTTCCTAAATCGGACAGCAGCTGCACAAGAAATTAGATCGACAATTGACAATGGGACCTCATTAAACTCAAAGCTTTCTGTACATTCAAAAGAAACAATAAAGGAGAGTGAGAGAAAACACACAGAGTGGGTGGAAACTTCACTGCAGATACATCTGACAAAGCATATTTCCAGATGTATACAAGCTACTCAAAAAACAAAAGAAGAAAACAATATGATCACTCAAAAGATGGAGTAAAGAACTGAATAGAGACTTCACATCAGGAGGAATTAGAGATAGCTGAGAAACATCTTAAAAACTGTTCAACATCACTAATAATTAGTGGAATGCAAATTAAGACCACTCTAAGATACCATCTCACTCGATAAGACTGGCCAGGATCAAGAAAACAATGATGTCAAGTGTTGGAGAGGCTGTGGGAAAGGAGAACACTCATCCCATTGCTGGTGGGAATGTTAAACTTGTACAGCACTATGGAAAGCAGTGTGGAGACCCTTGGAAGACTCCAAAATTGCAGTTGCCATTTGACACAGTTATACCACTCCTGGGTTATAACCACAAGACTCATCTTACTGTAGAAATACATGTACAGCTATATTTCTTGCAGCTCTGTTCACAATAGCAAAAGCTTGGAACCAACCCAAATGCCCCTCAACTGACGAGTGGATAGAGAAGAAAATGTGGTATCATTTACACAATGGAGTTCCATGCAGCGGTGAAGAAAGACAACATCATGAACTTTGCAGGTAAATGGGTTGGAGCTAGAAGATTTATATTAAGTGAAGTAACACAGTCTCAGAAACCACAAATGACGAATGGTATCCGCTCATATTGATGCGGATAGCGCCAATCAAACCAGTTGTAATATTTCTTGTGGAGAGGATGCATATTAAAGAACAAACAACAGAAAGACTGCATCGAAAAACTGACTGAAATAGTGAATCAGGAGGGGTGGGAGGGGCAGGAGAGGGGACACGGGTGTATATTCGCTTAATGTATATTTAATTGACATGAGTTCAATAAGTATCAATTTTTCCCAGACTCTGTCTACAGGTTACATGGTGTTTTAGGACTTTAGTAAAAGTAAATATGTGTATGTTAAACAACATTTGTTTAAAGGTCTGATAAAAAATGTAAATGCACCTGAATTTAAATTGGAAATAAAATGTTGTGTCCACATTTGTTGTACTTTAAAATCTGATAACAATAACTTTGCGATTGGCCCACCATACATGTCGGTATAATTTTTCTGATTGTACATGGATCAGGCTTGTACATCTCTTTACCTGGTATGATGATTTCAACTCCTTAAAAATTAGTTCTTTCCAGTTTCACATACCATTACCCAAAAGGACATGGGTGATTTTGATGAAATCTGTGCTTTGCTCCAGCTATAGGTATGGTAATACAAACTGCCTTTTTGAGACTCAAGGGCTCATAAAAACAAAAAACCATAAAATAAAAAGGGGGATAAACAAGAATTATATATGAATCCTTTTTGTCATTAACTCTTACAATTCAATCTTAAAAGTAAACTACGGGAAAATATTTGTATGTTCCAATCGGTCAAAATGTCACCAACTTAATGGCTGAGAAGAAAATAAAAGCTTTGCATTGTTCGGATGTGTACCGGGAAGTGCCAGCAGAAAGGTTGGCCCATCTGAACATTGAAAGGAAGATGGGGGGCCCAAGTCTTTCTGATCAAGGCCCAAAGGAAAAAAAAAAAAGAAATGAGAAAAGCCTCAGACTGTTACAGACATCAAACCCCTCTGTGGATCCTACTTGTAACAAATATTTATAATGAGTCCTAATGAAACTTACCTTGTAGGTGCCACAAAGTTTTAATACAAGAGACTTTCTTACCTCCCCTCCATAGAACAAGGAGAAGTATGATGATGATGAGGTCGTTCTCTAACTGTAAATTGGAGCCAACTGTTATAGAGGTAATCTCTTATAATACTGGTAAAACTGCCTTCTTTAATTGACTAATAGACATAGGAACTTTGAAAAGGATTATTCTCTATTCAGAACCAAATATAATACTAAAGTCTCCTTAAGCTATGCACTTAAACAAAATATATTAATACAGGAGAGCTCTGATATCAGCAATGGATTATTCTACCAAGGAGATGTTGTCCAGCGGATCCAAGCCTCCCCAAAAGGTAAAGGCTTCTTGCCTGTAAACTGGGATACCTGCAAGAAGAGAGGTGATAAGGTCCTGCTGTTGAAGACCTGATGTAAGCATGGGAAAGATGTACTGAGACCTCACTTGCAATTGTACAGTTAGTCTCTGGAATACCAGAGAGTGTTACCAAAGGCCACTAAAGCAATAAAGCAAATATAGGTCTCCTTGAGTCAAGCAAGACTCCTCCATCAGCACCAGCTATACCTCACCTGCCTGGAAATACTGTGAATCAGTGGCAGCCATATGTCTGTATATTCCAAATCTAATTGGTTATTAGTTCTCTCCTTGGAGGAATTACCCATGGCTGATGCCACAAGCTTACATCCTCTAGTGGTTAGGAGATGTTATAAGCCACAGTAAGACCCTGTCATATTATACAGAAAAAACGTAATTCATGGATTAACATACCATCCAAACATCTGTGTCTATACCATAGTAACCTACCATAACAATTAGTACTATATATCTAATTGCTTGTGCTTCATTAGTAGGACTGAAAGGTTATTCCTGGACAAACTGTCAGCCCATGAAAGGAAACAGCCAGAATTGACCAGAGTCCAAAACAACAGCTCCAGAGAAAGTAGACTGTTTTGCTTCTCGTCCACCTGTGCCCCTTTTCTAAGCCTAGGGAACGATCTGCAGAAGAGGGGGTGTGGTAGAATGTAAGAGCTGTGATTGGGGTGAATGGTGAAACTACAGCAATATAGTCTGGATATTTATTTTATCAAATTGATTGAACCCCCTCAGCTGGATGGTGGGACCGTTGGACTGTGTGGGTTTGGGCACAACTGCTTGCAAATTGGTTTTACATGAAGGATGCTTGTACTCATAAATTATTACTTATTGTTAAAAATGAAAAAAATAAAGAAGAGAAAAAATAAAATATTTTTATTTATTATTTCTATTTGCTGTGTGTATGACTATTTTGCTATCATGCATGGAAGTATACCACATGTGTGTAATGTACACAGAGGCCAGAAGTGTACATCAGATCCCCTGAAACTGGGGTTATTTACAGTTGTTAACTGCCATGTGGGTATTGAGAATCAAACCTGGGTCCTCTGGAAGAACAGCCAATGTTCTTAACTACTGAGCCATATCTCTAGCCCCTCAACTATATACTTTTAACAGAAATAGTATTTCAAATATGCTACAATAGTAAAGGATCACCAAAAGTCAAAGTGTGGAGAATATATATCCTATATTCTTTAGTACAGAAGGGACTATATTAATATCAGGCAAGGTAAATTTTAGAGAACAGAAATGGTCAAAGACAGAGAATGATATTATATAATAAGGTTCGATCTACCATGAAGAGACAGCAGCACAAAATTTGAATGTATCAAATAATAGAGCTGAGAACTCTGTTATGTACAAGAATGATGGACATGTCCATAAGTATGATTGGAAACTTCCACACCATTGTATTAAGAGTTGAAAATTAGACTTGGAACTCAGCAACAATATAGAACAACTCAGCCACATATCAATAAAGAGATATGGTTGCCATTTACTTTATTAATATTATATTTTTAATTCAATTTTATGTGTATGAGTCTGCATGTGTGTACCCCTACCACACAATGCTCGTGGAGACCAGAAGAGGGTGCTGGATTCCCTAGGAAGTGGAGTTACAGATGGTCGTTAGAGGCCATGTAGGTGTCAAGCCCAGGCCCTCTTCAAGAGCAGTCAGTGCTCTTAACTGCTGAGCCATCTCTCCAGCCTTGTTTGCCATTTATAGAACATCTTAACTTACAGCAGACTATGCTTTCACCCCAGCATCTATAGAAGTAAACCAAGAGAGATCATAGCTTGCACCATAAAACAAACTTCAAAATAGTTTAAGTAACTTAAATCATAATCATTTGATCATAATGGAATCAAAATAGAAATCAGTAATGAGAAAGCACCTGACAGTTTCCCAAACAGAAACAACATATGTCTAGATAAGCCCTGTGATAAGAAGCCTATCTAATAAGAATTAAAGACACATATATGGAAATTCAAACACATTTGATCAAACATTTTAGCAGAGCTGAAACATTGTTGAGAGAGAAATTTGCACCTTTATTAGAAAAGATGAAATACCTCAAATCAGTAATCTAAGCTCCTAACTTCAAGAACCTAGGAAAATAGAAAAATTAAGGCAGAAGGCAATATAAAAGATGAAATCAATGAAATTAAGAACAGAACTGATTCTGTGTGATCCACCCTATTTCTTCTAGAAAACAAAATGCATAGAAACACTTCTCAATTCATTTTATAGGCTGGTATTAGCCTGATATGTAAACTAGTAAAAGCTCTCAACAAAACCTCAAACTATATACCAATTGACGCAAAAACCTTTGAAGTATTAACACATTGAATTCATTGATAGATAAAAGGAGTTGCCACAGTTAGATTAATTCCAGGGATGTAAGTCTGACTTAATAATCAAAATTCAGTCAACATAATCAGTCACAAGATGAAACTTACATGACCTTATCATTTGTTGCAGAGAAATGAGCAAAATTCAATATTTATAATGCTTTAAAATCCTAGAAAATAGCCACAGAAGGATAGCTAATCAGATAATGAAAGACAGGGCACTGATTTAAAGAAAATAACTGAAAGTGCCATATCAAATAAAGGGGTGTGTTTGAATTTATGAAGAATTCCTAAATCTCAACCTTAAAAGGAATGGAAAACAGACAAAATCCCTAAAAATATATTCTTCTGAAGGGGATTAGCAAATAACTATAGGAGAAATGATGTCTAACTTCATTAACCATCTTAGAACTTAAGAGAAAATCAGGGGCTGGAGAGATGGCTCAGCGGTTAAGAGCACAAACTGCTCTTGCAGAGGACCTGAGTTTGACTCTCAGCACTCACATGGCGGCTAAGGACTGTTTTTAACTCCAGTTCCAGGGGAATCCGACACCCTTTTCTGATCTCTGCAGCACTGCACAACATGGGTGCACCTACCTACAGGCAGAGAATACACTCGTACATATTAAATAAAAAATAAATCTTTAAAAAAAGAAATCGAGGCTTAATCCTAGCACTTGGGAGGCAGACGAAGGTGGATCTTTGTGAGTTCAAGGCCAGCCTGGTCTACAGAGTGAGCTCCAGGACAGCTGGGGCTACAGGGAGACCCTGTCTCGAAAAAGACCAAAAAAAAAAAAAAAAAAAAAAAAAAAGATATTGAGAAATGATGTATGACTTGTGGAAAAAGTTTAGTAATAATAAAAAAATGTATAAAAAAGATAAAATCAGGTGATATATTACAGCATACATAAATTGCTAAAATATAGTGAGAGCATTAGATGCTGCTAAGGGTGTAAAGAAAGAGAACCGGCCATATATGGTTAGAAGGACTATATAATTATATAACCACTGTGGATAAAGCACCTGACAATTTCTTTTAAAACAAGGAACTACCTTACAATCTGGCCACTATAGTCTAAGACATTTACTTGTAATTACTGAATATTATGTTCACAGAAACCTTTACATGGATATTCATGCCAAATGTGTAGTAGACCCAAATGAATCTAGATGCATTTCCATGATCCATGTGCAGCCTGCAGATTATGTTATATACATATCATGGAATATTAGTAAGCAACAAAAAGAATTATTAATACATCCAATGCTTGGAAGCATTTCCAGAAAATTGTGTGGTGTATGAAAAAACAATCTCAGAATGTGTACTGTATGATTCATATATTATAGTGACAAATACATGGAAATTGAAGTCAGATTGTTGATTGCTAGGGTTAGGGAGAGCAGATGTGGGGATGGTGATGGGGAAAGCTATGAAACAATAGCTAGAAGGATCCCTTTGACCGTGAAGATGTTCAGAATCTTTATGTTTAATGTCGAAATCCTGGTTACAATGTTGTAATGTAATTCTTCAAGCTTCTATGATTGGGAATAGTGAGATAAACACATGGAGTGTCTGTGTTATTTCTTACATCTGCATGTAAATATATAATTATCAGAAAATAGAAAGTTTAATGAAAAAGCAAATAATAATCATTCTATCCTTTCATTAGCACACTCCTTATATAGAAGGACTTGAGGCAATCTAAATGTCCAGAAGTGAGGAATGTTCAAATAAATTAAATTATATCCATAATACAGCACATGATGAAGCCCTTTAAATGCTTTAAGTGATGTTACAGTATATTTCTGTAGCAATTTGAAGTAAAAAATAGTATACAAAGTTCTTTCTTTGTAACTTGTGGTCTCAATTATATTTTAAATTAACATTAACAAAATTGGGAGCTAAGAGGTACTGCTATATTAATAACAAAACAGCCTTGTAATAATAAAGCAAAGTAGTAGAAGAGAAGAAGAAGAAGGAAGAAGAAGAAGAAGGAAGAAGAAGAAGAAGAAGGAAGAAGAAGAAGAAGAAGAAGAAGAAGAAGAAGAAGAAGAAGAAGAAGAAGAAGAAGAAGAAGAACTTTTACAGGTCCTATTCACTACTGAGGAAAGGGAAAGAATCTTGCGCCTGGCCAGGAAGGCAATACCTGGAGAAGTCTTCACTGGGCCAACCCAGTGAAGATCCCGATACTACCACCCCTGCTTTCCCCATGACCACACCACAGTGGGATCCTAACTCGGCAGCGGACAAACCAGACGCCTAGCCAAAATCCTACTTGCAACCACTGAGAAACCACGAGGGAGCTTATGGATGCAGAGAGGCGTGGTTGCTGCTAGCCCAGGAGTGAGACTGGAGTGGAACCCGGGCAACGGCCCTTCAGAGGGATCGAGACCGCCTGTTCGCACTGATCTGGCACGTCCACAGCCTGCCTCCAGTGGACCCTCATCCCTTTCAGCCAGGAGACCCTATCTGGGCAAAGAGACATCATAAAGAAACCCTAGAGCCCCGGTGGAAGGGACTGTTCACTGTTATCTTCACCACACCGACGGCTGTGAAGGTGGATGGACTTAAACCTTGGATATATCACCTCAAATTAGCGGTCTGCGAACAGGAGACAACTACACAATGGAGAGTCAAAAGGGACAACAAAAACCCACTAAAAATAAGACTCAGCAGAGTTTAAGGGGTGGGTTTGTTTGGACTTATGTTTGTGTTATCTTCCTTGTCTTAAATGGGATTGGAAATGGGTATCAAGGGAAAAATCCACATGCCCCTCTAAACTTGACTTGGGTTGTTAAGGATGTAAGCACTGGACAAATTCTCCACTCAACTTCCAAGGTGGCACCCATTAATATGTGGTGGCCTGATCTTATGTTTTCCTTTTGTGACCTAATTGTGGTCATCACAGGCCCTGGTGATTGTGATGCCTTTACTTATTTTTATGCCTGTCCCCAAGACAAACACGGGTGTGGTAATGTGCAGATTATTTTTGTCGCTCCTGGGGATGTGAAACTACTGGATTTACCTGGTGGGAAACAAAAGGAGGGGACTTGATATCAATATCTTTGAATCATCCACTCAGAATGAGTAAACCCAGTAGGGGAATATCCCCAAAAGTAATAATTAAATTTACTCAACAAGGAAAGAATAATAAGGGCTGGACAGCTAGAAAAATATGGGGCATTAGAGCAAAAGGTAGATATTGGTCAGACCCAGGAACCCTTATAATGGTACAACTATTTATACAATCTGTAAGAAAACTTTCAGTAAGGCCTAACCAAGTTCTAAATTCTCCAGCCCCTACAAAGGAAGTGATTAAGGCCCCTATGTATACCCACTAAGCCCAGAGGCCAACTCCTGCCTGCTGCCACTAAGGAAATTCTTAACTCTGGGTCAGATTCATTTTGCGACCTTATGTCAGCTAGTTACAACTTGTTAGATGCTTCAGACCCAAACATTACCCAAAATTGCTGGCTATGCTATGATGTAAGACCCCCTATTATGACACAGTCAGCTTTAACAGTACTAACTATACAGTAGAAAATGCACCTACTAAATGCAGGTGGCAGAATAAACTAAATGGACTAACCCTCCAGAATGTACAAGGACAAGGGGCCTGCATAGGACATGTCCCTAAAAAATGTCAAAAAATGTGTGACACTATTAGTCCAACACTCAAATTAGATAAATATTATGTGGCCCCACCCCAGGGATGGTGGGCTTGTACTAATGGACTGACTGCCTGCGCCCATGGACACATCCTGAGCCAAACAGGCTTTTGCATTTTAGTTCACCTCCTCCCTTGAATATTGTATCATCAAGAGGAGGCTATCTATGAAGTTTGCAATTTAAATAAGGAACCAATGCTGGGCAGAGCTAAAAGGGAGCCTGTCTTTGCCACCACCCAAGTCCTGCTTATGGGAATAGGAGTAGTGGGTACTGGAACTGGTATAGCCTCTCTAGTCACCCAGAGCTCTCACTATAGTAACCTGAGAGCTGCTATATACATATATAGAGAGAGAGTGGATAGAAACTTCTATAACCCACCTCCAGGAATCACTGACTTCATTATCAGAAGTAGTTCTACAAAATAGAAGGGGGTTAGACTTATTGTTTATGCAACAAGGAGGACTATGTGTTGCCTTAAGAGAAGAATGTTGTTTCTATGTAGACCACTCTGGAATTGTAAAAGATTCCATGGCAAAGGTTAGAGAAAGTATAAATCAAAGAAAAAGAGAATGGGAACAAAGAAAAAAAATAATAAAACAATCAGAGAGGCAGTACCCCCCCCTCACAGGACATGGAGAAGGGAGGGCAAGGATGGACTTTTAAATAAATGATCCTGGGACTATGTTTAGCCTCTCTGAAGAAAGACAAATTACACTCTGACTACTTAACAAACATAGGATGAGGATAAATTGCCAATGGATTGGAGGAGATGGTGGCTGATTTGGCTGTGAGTCTGACTGGAGGAAAGGACAGAAGACAGCTGGCAATGTAGTGACTCTTCCTGAAGCTTATGTGGTGCTGAGCCATTCATCTTCTACTGAAAATGAAAATATGGATGGTTAGTATTTCCTGGAAGGGCTAGATTTCTGGGGTTTCTGGTAGGGCTTCTTGACACTTTAGGGGATTCCATTGGCAAGATCTGCTGTCAGTGATGGGATGCCATCCAATCAGCTGGATGCCTGGATACAACAAAGAAGGGTAGAGGGAATGGAGGAAAGTTCTTTTTCTTGGAACCCCAGTATCCTTATTCCCCAGCCCTTCAATTTGAGAAATAAATTGCTCTGGCTTTTGGATGCTGAAACTTCTACTGGAGGCCCTTATAAGCCTCAGCTTCTGAGTCCTTCAGGCCATCAGCTTCTGAGTTATACCATAGCTTCCTGTCTTCTGAGATCTTTGGACAGGGACTGAGCCTGATTCTAGCTTCTTTGATTCTCTAATTCATTGATGTGTGTGCTGGATAGCTTTAGTGTCAACTTGACACACCTGGGTTGAGGGAGCTTCAATTGGGGAATTGGCTCCATTGTACTGGCCTGTGGCCACATTTGTGGAGTATTGTCTTGATTGTTGAGCAATGTGAGAGGGCCCAGTCCACTATGGGTGGTGCCACCCGGGGCAGTTGTTGTGTACTGTATAAGAGGTCAGGCTGGGCATGGGCCAGGAGACCAAGCCACTGAACAGCATTCCTCCATGGCCTGTGCTTCAGCTCCTGCCTCCAGGTTCCTGCCCTGAGTTCCTGCCTTGGGCTCCCTAAGTGATAAACTGTGACCCAGGAGATGTAAGCTGAATAAACCCTTTCCTCCCCAAGTTGGTGTCAGTCAGAATGTTTTGTCACAGCAATGGAAGACAAACTAGAACAATGCGTTATTTAGGCTTTCTCACTTTCCAAAATCAAGTGAACTAATTCTGCTAGTAAATCTCTTCTCATAGATCTCCGTCATTGTCTGTTTCTGTCTCTTATCTGTTCTATATGTCTAGAGAACCATGGTTAAAACATCTAAAATTAAAAAAAAATTGAACCATAGAACTGTTAGGCTAAAGTATGGACAACTTTCTAATATTGGTAAAACAAGGTTTTCTGTCTCAAAATATAGAGGCAAAATCAAAAGATTGATACACTTGATTATGTAAAAATTTGTAAAAATAGATCACAAAGGTATCAGAAAGGCAGCTGGAAAGAGGCATTCAGAATAAACACTATAGATAAGAGCTAATGTTCCCAATACATAAAAATCATTTGAAACCTGAAGAATGAAGGAGGAAGGTGACAAAAAAGGGCAGAAATGGCATAACCTAACAATCCATAGAAAGTGCCTGTGTGCCTCTCAATCATGAACAAATCTTCAGACTCACCGATGGAGAAACACCAGACAGTCATGATGATGGGATGTCATTCCTCATGAATGGAACTGGTGAAAATGAGAAAGTATGAAATGATACATCGATTGGTAAGGCCATGGGCAACAGGTACATTTAGACACTTGCAATTCAGAATAGCTTTGTGTTCCCTAAGCTCTTTTTCATGTATGCAACACAAGTGTTTGTTTGTAGGATATACTGGGGTTTTCTCTGTCACCCCCTAGGGTGTAGAGGGCATATGTAAGCCTAAAGCTCATGTTGTTCTCTGTGCTTGGAGTGATAAAGCCCTTCTTGTGTCCTTTACCATTGTCTTACTTTGGGTTCTTTTGCTGTAATAAAACACTGACACATTGGGTCAGTTTTTTATCACGTCTAAATCACATACATCTAAATCATATACATCTAAATCATATACATTTAAATCACATACATCATCTAAATCACATACATCATCTAAGTCACCGCTGGTCATTGAAGGAAACCAGAGGGCAGCAACTGAAGACTGGACCCTAGAGGCAGAGGCTGAAGCACACACTATGGAGGAGCATTACTGGCTTGTTTCTCTGGCCTGTGCTTGGCCTGTTTTCTTATACAACTCAGGACACCTGTCTTAGAGTAGCACTCCATGCTATGCCCTGGGTCCTCCTGTATCATTAACAATCAAGAAAATGCCTCACAGACATGTCCATAGGCAGTCTGATAGAGGAAATTCCACAGCTGAAGTTTCCTTTTCCATGTGTGTCATGTTGACAACTGAAGCTACCAAGCACAATGGTCCACACAAACACATCGTTATTAAACCATAATATTTCCATTTCTTATCCCCAAGCTCTCATGTTAATATTAGTATCATAATATAAAACATAGTACAACTTTAAATTCCCACAATCTTTAAAAATTCAAACACTTTAAATGTTCAAAGTCTCTTCAAAAAGTCTCTTAACTGTGAACTCCTGTAAAATCCAAAACAAGTTACATGCTGTCTTATTTCAAGAAGGAGAATCCAGAGCACACTTAATTAAAACCAAAGTCTAGTAGTATAGCTCAATCCCCGATGTCTGAGATTTGCTCATGATCCTCTGGGCTCTGAAGTTCTTGGGCAGCTCCACTTCTCTGGCTCTGCTGTCCACGGCACAGACAGCTTGTCTCATAGGCTCAGGCTGGCTCCAGGCAGCACCTGCTGCTGCCCTTGATGATCGTCCCACAGTTTTGGCATCTGTACTGTGTTGGGGTCTCTATGGCAGCTGAGGCTGTACCTTCACCAATGGCCTTTCCTGGCCTAAAAGAGTGCCAAGCTGCAGATTCTCTCCATGACCCCTCAAATCCTGCAGCTTTCATGGCACCAGAACCACTACCGTGTCTGAGATGCTTACACAGTACCAAGTTTGGCTGCCAGTTTAAGATGAAATCTTAGCCTCTCTGGACCACAGCTTCTGTGTTCTAACCCCAGGAAAATTACCAGAAGTTTTGCCTCAGTGATTCTGGTCTCTTGTAATCACCGGCGATGTTTATATCCCAGCTGACCACTGTTGCTGTAAAGCACAAAAAAGTTTTACTTCCATAAATTCCTAATTCAGGACATTTAATTAAATGGCTGGGATAGAGTCTTCTCTTCCCTCTAAACCTTCACAAACCAGGCTTCTATCATCCACATTTCTCTTAGAGCAACTGATCCTAGCTCCACTGCAACAGCTCGTGAACCTCTAGGCGCTCAATGGCTTTTTCCACCCAAACGCTTCTGCAGTCTTCCCCCAAACAACATGGCCATGTCCTTCACTCTATGATCCAGGTACCAATTTCTTTTCTAGTTTGATTTTATTGCTGTTATAAATGCAGAACCCAAAGTAATTGGGGGAAGAAAAAGTTTATTTGGTGTACAATTCTATGTGATAGTCCATCATTGAGAAAAGTCAGGGCAGAAACTCAAGAAGTAACCCAGAGACAGAAACTGAAGTGCAGACCACAGAGGATTGCTGCTTATTGGCTTGCTCTTGTACTTAGCCTGCTTTCTTGTACAACCCAGGACCACCTGCGAAGGAGTAGCACCACCCACAATAGTCTGGGCCCTCCTTTGTTGCTCAATGATCAAGAAATGCCTCCCAGCTATGCCCAAGGGCCAATCCCATAGAGGGAATTCCCAGTTGAGATTCTCTCTTCCCATGTGTGTCAAATTGATAACAGAAGCTATCTTAGACAACTACCATGTATAAAACTGTGGCACTTACAGGCCCAAATATAGGACAGCAATTACATGAATTATGACACATCTGTCAAGAATAGTGAGGAGTGTACAATTTCAGCTATCTACAAGTTTATAACAAGTTATCTACAAGTCAACTGGCAACTTTTTCATAGTTTCTGGGCTAAGATAGCAGACTCAGGTAAGATAGAGGTCAAAGGCAATATAACTGTGTATATTATTGGTACTGGGGTTTGAATCTCAGTTCTCACAGGGCAAATGAAAATATGATAGGTAACAATACCAAGGAGGAACCCTGGGGTTAAAGAACATGGACTTTTTTTTATTAAGCCATGGCCACCTTTGTCCTGAGGAAGACATTCCTCCTATTTTCCAAGGCACAGGCTACAAAATCATACCTGTAGAAGCCAGGCATGATGGCACATGCCTTTAATACTAGCACTCCAGAGGCAGGTGGATCTCTGTGTGTTCAAATCCAGTCTGGTCTACATAGTGAGTTCTAGGACAGCTGGGGCCCAGAGATGCTCTGATGAAAAATACTGAAGCCATGAAAGGTAGATAAAGCTGGAGAAACTGTCACCATTTGGTACAGACTATGGAGAGACAAACAAATGCAGTTCGAGATCCAGAACTGACACCCAGAATAGACAGAGAATCAAGAGAGAAAGATGGTGAAGTTCAAAAAAGCTATCACCAAAAAAAAAAAAACAAAAACAAAAAAACACCAAAACAAAACAACCAAACCAAAAAGCGCTATTGTGATAAGCTAATCTGATTCTGATATTGAACCAGGGTTATGAAAGCTATGGGGCAATAAGGGAGACTAGGTGAAAGGTAGACATGGAAACTGTTTTGCAGCTTTTTCTAAGCCTAAGGAATTTCAAAACATATATAAAAAGATCAAAACCAAAATATTTACAATTATTCTTTGAGTAAAGCTATTATGTATTCATCTATTTTATTACAAATTTTAAAGCTTCCAAATTTTATTTTGAACATTTTAATTTATTGTTTTAAACCATGACTATTTTAAAATATACCAAAAAGCCAAAAGAGTAAAACAGACAACAGTATATCATCCAAATTCAATTTGGGTAATATTTTGTCATATTTTCTTCAGTTTTTTAAAATATAAAATGTTACACAGACATTAGATTTTCTCACCTTGATCTCATTCAGTTTCCTGCTTCTTTCTAGAGGGCAAGATCACTCTAAAAATCAGATGTATTTTTCTATCCACACTTTGCCATTTTAAACATTCATATATATATGAATGTTTAAAATATGTGCATCATATACATATATAAAAATATATACTACTCCAGAAGAAAAGCTTAAATTCCTTACTGTGTGTAAAAAATAATAATAGTAGTAGAAATATTCTACATTTTAAAAAATTAAACAACATGCTTTTAGGTTCTATTCATATTCACATTAAATGTTACCTGGTATTCTTTTGCATAGTTATGAGGCAACAGATTTACCTATTTTTCTAATGAAAGAGATGAACTGTTTTCTTTCTTTTTTCTTCCTCTTTTGCTATTATAAACAATTTTGCAATGACATCATGGGTGTAACTTCTTGTGAGCATGTGTACATGCTTCTATAATAAACCTTGAGTTAAGGGAACTTCTGCGTGGCATGAGCATCTTCCACATTATTATACATGCCAAATTTCTCTTCGAAGTGGTTAAACCAATTTGTATTCCCACTAGCAAGTATGGGTTCCCATTTCTCCACATCCTTGCTAACACTTCTCTCATCAGACATTTTAAAATTTGCCAATCTGATGAGTGTGAAATGATATTTCATTTTTGTTTTAATTTGCATTTTTCTGCTTAGTAATGAGGCTGAACATCTTTTTATCTAATTCTTGGTCATTCGAGTTTCCTATTTTGAAAATTACTTCTTCATAACCAGCTAACTCTCTGACATAACTTTATATGTATCCATAATAAAGTAGCAGAACTGAATGTGATTGTGTCAAATGCTGAAGAGCTTGGTCACACTGACCAAGATACAATGTCCAGCTCTGGAGTGCAGACTTTTGTTTTAGACATTGTCTAAAGAATGCTAAATGGGTTGATGAAAGTTCTGGCAATCACCAAGTAGGAAGAATAATTCTAGTGATCCAGAATACTTAAGAGAAGTGTCTTAGGGGGGAATGTGACATCTGTTTAAAAACTAGTTGATAAATTCACAAGAGGCAGAGGGTGTACCCATGTGAATATTATTCCAGGGGAGACAATGCCATGAAGAGAAGTTTCTATGAAGAATACTAGAGATTCATATTCATCATGCTGGACAGTTCATGTGTCAGGAACTTTTAGGAGAAGACCTATTGCCTAGAAGGATCTCAGATGAAGCACTCTCTAATCCAGCTCTCAGTCCTATGCTTCGGAATATAGAAGACAATTCACAGAATGAGGTTCCAGGAAACCTGTGAGTGAGTCACTCTTGGCGCTCATCACTGTGATTGCTCAGCTTTGGCAGGGCTTGGGACAGCAGTCAGGTGAGTCAGCCTTGAAATTTTCTAAAATTCTTCAGCAAAACAAATGAGCCCAAAGCAGTACACCAAACCAACTCCAAATTTAAACCAGATTTGCACAACTGCATTTTAATCCCATCCCATCCCATTTTGATTCTGAGGGGCACTCTAACTTCTGGGACCCCAGGATTCCTGGAACTAGATAATGCATGTACCCAATGACAGCATTTCATCTTTTATACTGAGAGACAGGGAAGCCCAGGAGATAAATGGTTGATAGAAAACCCTTTAGGGAATGTTATATCATTAGGCAGACTGAAACGGAGCTGCATTTGAGGAACTAAGGGCGCTTTATAAATGGATTTGGGGTACGGCATGAATAATTTTAGAGGGAGAATTTTCTGATAGATTTCAAAAGCCTTTCATGAATGTTAATGGAAGTTGGAAAATATTTTCAGATTTTTAGAGAGATAAGGACTGTATTTTCAGGTGGTGGCTTCACTGCTATCTGCCCCTGAACCCTACTCTCTGGGTGGGACAGCCGCTAATGCAGTTCTTACTACTCAGAGCTTCGTCTGTTCTAAGGAATCTGGATGCTTTCCCTTAGGCTGCCATGTTTTATGTCTGTGTGGTACATATGCATATGTGTGTATAAGTGAGTGTTCACACAAGCGTGTGTGTGTGTGTGTGACGTATATATGTGGGGCCTTAGGTTGGCTTTGAGTCTTTCCCGTTGCTCTCTCTCTCAGTCATTAAGGTGGAGACTCTCAATCAAACCCAGAGTTCGCTGTTAGGGCTTCTTTCCCCAGCTACCCCGGCAGCCATGATCACTTGACATCTACATGGGTACTGGGGATCTGAACTCCTGTCCTCATGGTTGTTTTGTGGCAAGTACTTTTAACTGTGGAGCCTTCTCTCCAGTTTTCTCTACTTTTAACTAGTGGATCAAGTCTAGTAAGTCGACAATTCGGAGTTTTATTGTTATTATTTTGAGATTTTTGAGACAGGGTCTCACTGTAGCCCAGACTTCCTGCCTCAGCCTGCCCAGTGTTGGGAATACAGGTGTGTGCAGCACTCCCATCTCTTTTAGGTTTATCTGTAAAGCTTCCCATCAAATCCTGTATATTCTCAAATGCTTGATGCTTTATTGGACCATGTCCTATCATTTTTTGTTCTGGACTAGATGGATGTTTATTTGAGTTGCCATTTACCTGCTACATCTACATTGGGCACTGGCAATGACACTCGTATGTTTATTTTTAGAGATTTTTAAATGCCTGGCTTATTTATTCTTCCTTGTTGGAAAGAAGAAAAGCAAGATAGTGCAAGCTGATTGTTGCCTTTCTGTAGTTATGACCTCATTCTCTCTTCCATTTGAAGAATCTTTCCCACAGACTCCAGAGGGGAGGAGCCCTTTCCCAGCTTCTCAGATGCAGGTGTAAGGTTGGCTTATGCTCCAGAAGTGGGTTTCCTCTCCCCCAAGGTTTCTTAAAATGTGCAGAAAGAAAGGGTTTTAGAAACATATTATTCTGGGCTTAGGACACACAATGGTCAAAGGAGGAGAAAAGAAGCCAGTACCAGCTGGTTAGAAATGTACACGATCAGGAATGCCAAGGGCAGGAGGACTGGAAAATTAAAGAAGGAGTGAAGGGGGAAGTTGAAAATTTATGTCAATACAGAGAATCGAAAGACGGCTCTGAGAAAAAGATTAACATAATTATGATTCCAAGAGTGTAAGATTTTGGCTAGATCATTAATTTGGATTCACTGGAGGCAGTAAGTGAAGAAGCTAGGAGGAAGTTTGCTGAATACATGTGCCTGGAGTTGATTGGAGCATGTGTGGATCTGCGCTGTGTGGTCCCGAGCTGCATTGTGCCTCTCCCCTTCCTGTAAGCTGCACTTGATGTGGCAGTCATGAGAGCTCAGACAGATCTAAGGTGTACAGGGCACTGAGATGTGAGCATCCGCCTGTTTCCTACTGAAAACCCAGAAGATCATTTCACCATCTCTAACAATTCAAAACCTTTGAAGAACTCAGTATAATACAACAGGACACACAGAAAAAACCCAAGGAGCTGGACAGTCAGAGAGGTGACTGCAGAGAAAAATGACAATCTCCTGTAATCAGCATTGACAGGAAATTTAGGATAGGACCTTCTTCTGGATTTCTGAGCTGATTATGTCCTAGTGTATATTAGACCAGAGCCTTATTTATCATAGTCTGTCCTGGTTTTATACCATACTACATTTCAAATGCCTTGCATTTTAGAAGTTGCCTGAAAAGATGCGGGAGGAGCCCGAGAAAGGTATTACTATCCTTTTCCCAGTAGATCAACAGAATGTGGGAAAAGAAAAGAAATCACAGTGGATCCTGGCAGGTGATCCCTAACAGGGGTCATAGACATTTTTTGTTCTTTTGAGACAGGGTCTCCCTGTAGCTCCAGGCTGTTCTAGAACTTGCTAAGGTCTGCCTGCCTCTGCCTCCCAAGTGCTGAGATTAAAGGTGTGCACCACTACACTCAGCAGTCATAGACATCTGAGGCAGGATAATTTCTTTCTGGTAATTATAACAACCCCAATGACCTAGTCTTCACATCTGTATCTGTCCTGAGAATAGCTGTGAACTTGGCTGAAACCCACACAATTCCTGCCCAACCTCTACTTTATGACTGAAGAAATGGAACCTCAGGTGTTAGATGATTGTTCAGAACCATCTGAAGCAGGAACAGCAGAGCCGGAAGTGGAACTGTGCTTACCCAGTGTTTCCGGTACAGCGCAGACTTGTACCCACCCCTCTGATCATTTTACCCATAGAATCAGATCTCTGAGATCTTATCCCATTTCCAACTTTCCAACAATTTCCACCAGTGTCAAACAGTATTGGACAACATGAGAGATTATAGCCTTTGAGTTGTTTACAAAAATATCAGAATGGAGAAATGTTGAAAGAAAAGCAGGGAATGGAAGTACAGATGATTGCGAAGGGGAACTGCTCAGGTAGCATGATTTGAGAGTGGGGGCCTAGAGGGGACTGTGGTGGGTGGTTGTGCTCAGCTATGGGCAGCCTTCAAGGTGAGGTGACCCAACTACAATGGCATATGGCTATAAAGAGGGAGGCATGTCCAACTTGTGGCCCATGGCTGCATGCATCTCAGGATGGCTATGAATGCAGTCCAGGTCACTTGTAGATAACAACATTGCATTATGATGTTAAAAGGTTGGATATCCCTGCTATAAAGCAGGGAGACTGGCTGTGGGTATATGTGTGGGCCGAATCAGCTTCTTGACTTCAATCTGCAGTCACATCTCACCGAATTCACACTATGAATTCAGCACTGGTCAGTTCTTTTCTCAGCCATCTGTGAAATCTGGATTTATTTCTAACTTCTCAAACTTAGACCATTGTAGGATCAGGACTCTAAAAAGAAGACTATTCAATAAATCCCTTCTTGACCTTGGACAATTTGGAGCAGACACTTGGAGGAGCACATGTTGGCACTTAGCCAGAGCGGTGACTGAGATTCAGCCTTATCCCATTTCACATTGCTGGGACTTGGGGTACACATTAACTTCCCTGAAACTCTGCTTCCTCCTTTACAAGAAGAGACAGCTGGGGGGGGGTGTTATGAAAGCAAGTGTATGAGTGTGCATGAAGCAGTTGGTGCTGAGTGGGTCTTCAGAGTTGGCCTCCCTTCCTCCTGGCCTCATGGAAGTGATCTTTGTGAGTAGCTCCTTTTCCATTCCAAAATTTCTATGGCTTTTCCAGCCTCCCAAATCCTCAGCCAGTTTTCCTGGGATTCTTTAAGTGCTTATGAAGAGCCATTTTATGTCATATTTCAGAATCTTCACTATCTTTCATACATATTCAAGGGCACTCAAAGGAACTCCTTTTGTCACCAAGCCTCCCAGCATCCGCATCGCCACTGATTGTACAAGATACATTTGCACAGAGTACTTGGAGACTACTGCATCTCCTTAAAGCCTCACAATCACATGTAATAATCGTTCAGTTATATCTTCCCAGACAAATTACTCAGACTGCTCAGGATAAATTCTTTATGAGGCTCTGATGTATGTGAGACAGAGCCCACACCCTCCCCTATTGCCTCTTCATCCTCAAGGAAGTCTTAGTTCATTTCAGGATGGTCTGGAGGGACATATTACATTTACTGAAAGGGAGCTCTTGCAGTAAGCTTCCCTTAAGGGCCTGGGTTTTCAGGCATGCCCCTCTGTTGGTGAGATGGGCCACTGACGAATGTCTGTGTTGTGACAGAGTGATTATGCATGTTGTGAATAAACATGCTTGTGTACGCATGTGCGCTGTCACAGCAATGAGTAGCATCCAATAAATGCCAGGTTAAGAGCATGCCAGCTTCTGCCTAACAGCTGGCACAGCTGAAAACCTCACCTGCCTTATTAACACTCCACTTATCTGGAATATGCTCAGTGAGCAGAAACTTCATAAATTTCTGCAATTTGCATTCCACCCCACCACCGCTCATTACTGTTGACCTCATTCTTCCTGTGCGAGAAAGGATGATCCTGCCACAGTCCTGCCTGCTCCATGGCCCATACCTCCGCACACCAGTACCAGAGGCAGAGCCAGGGGTACAGCCTGGTGTTGCTGTGAGAGCTGACAAAGATGACAGCAGAAAGATCACAGGAGCATTTTTCTCCTTCATTCTGGAGAAAAAGTGACGATTCCAAAATCCTTTCTCTGGTGATTTGTCACCTCTTCTTGCTGAGGTGGATTAAGATGGAGAGGTCTAAACCTCTTCCAAATGGGAGGGAAAGAAACAGGCAGGCAACAATTTGGTTGTCCAAGAAAATATCCTATTCCCTTCTCGGCATCTTTCATAGCTCAGTCGACTGTGTTCACAATTTATGTCAGTTTCTCACTTAATCATTCTAATCAAGTTCTCCAGCCTTTTAACCTTTCTCTCCTTTGCCCTGGTTCTTTTATTCCATGCTGTGTTTCCAGCAGCTTCATTAGCCACAGTTCACAACTCAGAGCATCCAGTTACATTTATTTTCAGGCCAGATGCCCTTTCTCATTGGCTGTGCTGTGTGTGTAAAGGGGGATATGCTTCCGGCCCTGCCCTCCCCCTGCATACTGCCCCTTCCATTAAACATTATCCTTATGATCCTTGATTGAATATGGTGATCTCCCTGCTGTCACAGGTCCCTCTCAAGCTCCCTCTCCACCAGGGTCCTGGATCCCTGAGCCCATATGGAACAAGCAGGCTACTCTTGTTGTAGCCAGAGAACCCCCTAGCAACAGCTTCATTAAAAGTCACATCACGAACTCGGTTTTATTTTTTCCCCTCCCTGACTTGATGAAAACAAAACAAGAAAAGGTGGAGAGAGAGGAGGGAGGAGAGGCAGAAGTGAATTGCTTAATGGAGACACACTCTGCATTTTTAATATGGTGATTTTATTGAATAAAAGGTGAAAAAGTGGTTCTTGTTTGTGTCTTGCCTGTCAAACCATGGCAAACAAGCATTCTTTTTCCTGACTGGAGCTTTTTATTACTGTATGGATTCCAGAGTGTAATTATGCCCTATATCTGAGCTGCATTATACACACAATTACAATTCTCCAGCTAAACTATTTATTTATTACCAGGGGAGATATTCACTCAGCTTCCTTAGTGGAGTTTTGTGGCAATGGCTTTCATTGCCTGGCCCTTCATCAAGACGGACTGTGTAGGAGCTGCTCTCCATCTGAGCCCCTAGTTTGGTGGTTTACATAAACTTTCCAGCCATATCTATTCATTCTGTTGGCAAAAGATGCTAGGCAAAATATGCTAGGCAAAAGGAATTTTAGGATTCGGAATGTTTAAAAGTTTTTGTATGGTTTCAGAGCTTTCTTGGGAACAACTTCTATTCTAGCTCTTATGTTATGAAATCTGATTTGGAATCATTTTAGAAAATAGCTTTCTCTAGACCTGCCTGCCTCACAGTTCATAAAGAATAGCCTACAGCTAAAGAGAATTCACACCAAGAAATATGTGCTGAGGATCTTGCCACAAGGAGGACACTGCCCGGGGGGCTTAGGGCACAGAGAGCAGGAAGAACCAAAAGATCAAAGCATTCTTCCCTTACGAGATCTCATAGCTCACCATGAGAAACAGACGGATGACAAATGGGAAATCTAGTAAACGCTGCAATATAGAATGCATTCATTCACTTATTCTTGATTTCATACTGTGTCTGAGAACTGGGAAGGAAATAAGATATAGTGTAGAAAACCAGAGTCATGGCTGCTGAGGTGTGGTTTCCACTTATTACAAAAATGAAAGAAGATGTGTCACTTAGGCTTGGGAGATACAGAGACAATGCCTGTGTGTGACCAGTTGTGGTACACTGTATACTCTCTGTCTGGTACAAAAGATGATTCTTTGATGAGTGGTGACTGGGATACTTATCTGTAAGTATAAGGATACATATTTTGCACATAGTAAGAAAGTATGTTTGTCTAGGGATGTGAGAGTCGTGGGGTTTTCTCTGGGATCTATGACCTCTCCAGAGAATAAAGTAAATAACTGAGATATTTTTATATATTGATGATAGCTGTAAAATAAAGCAGTAAATTATGATTGAATTTGTATAACTGAAAAGGATGCATGAATAGAGTGCTTAGGGCAGGTGTCTTAAGACCCGAGACAGTGATAACAGCAAGCTGGTCATGGGATGTTCCAGAACTTTCTAGATGGAAGAGTTGAGTGCATAGGTTCTTATTACTTTTATTCTGATAAATAGACATAGTATTAAACCAACTCTTAATAACTTATTGCTAAACATTACTGCATCTCTCAGCTCTTACCAGAGAAGCTTCTTGCTGCAGATGGTGAATAACATAGAAAATTACTACTAGTTAATGCAGAAAATGAGACTGAAGAGTGGTCATCCTTAAATGGGACACATAGATCATCATATCTTCTCCTCCAAAGGTTCAGGGATCATAGGGAAGGAGAGGGCAGAGATTGTTAAGAACCAAAGATGGTGGCTAAACACCAGGAAATCATGTTTTTCAGACACAACAGGGCAGTTGTACAGAGGAACCCACAGCACTTAGGACAGCATGTACAAGATCTGCTTAAGCTTAAGCCAGACAAAACCTGAGAGCATGGATGGGGAAGATGGGCTTCATGCCCAGCCTTAGCGAATGACCTATTGGCAATTGACTGGTGCTGGGAAAGGGAAAGCCAGTTTTCTTACAGGGTGTGTGATGCTTGAAGGTTTACTGGACTTCAAAGGATGGATTTATACTCAAGAGCATTTGAGGAACACAGATCAGACTCAGTAAGCCTTAAAAAAAGAAAAATAAAATAATAGAGGACGTGAAGCTGGGGGGTGGCAGTAGAGTAGGAGTGGAGATGGAGGAGGGGTCTGCATATGATCAAACACATTGTATGAAATTCTCAAAGAAGCAATACAATTTTTGTTTTTGAAGATCATGAGTTCAGAGGCTAGGCTTCAAAGATAGGTACATGTTGGGTTCATAGTGAAGGAGAGAAAAAGGAGAGAGAGAGAGAGAGAGAGAGAGAGAGAGAGAGAGAGAGAGAGAGAGAGAGAAGAGGAGGCAAACCAGGATCAGGATTGGCTGCATCTGGCTCCCATATACTGTGCAAGCTGCAGGTAGGGTTTGGGATGTAGCTTTTAGTGTAGTCACTGGATGCTGTTGGATAGGATGCCAGTCAGAAGCTTACATTTCCTCACCCTAGATAGAGTTAATGTTTGGACCAGTTTCATCAGATGGATCAGTAGAATGGGAAGGGCAGTGGGATCCCTTGCTCCTCCTTCTGTAAGGTGTATGACTGTCCATGTTTTCCCTCAGATGTCGTCATCTTGGGTCCTGTCCATTTCTGACGCTCATTTTCCAATCTTCCATTGGTTCTCAAAATTATTTCTACCATTTTTTGGTTAGGATTTTATTGCAAACAAGGGACTCACATTGAAACAAGGAGAACTCTGTGGTTTTCTCTTATTGGGGCTGACAAACCTTACCAACATGAAGATCTCATTCATAGTGACAAAATGTCCTGGATTCTTGATGTGGCATCTTCAATAGCATTGATTTTGGTATTTTTATGCTTTAATCTTTTTTTTTTTTTCAGTGTTTGATAGAAAATTAGAAAGGCTAAATCAGGAATTCCTTTTTAAAATTTAACTTTCAATTTTAGGTACATTTAGAGATCAAGATAGTAAATTGTTAAATTTCACTTTTATCTCTGTTATATTAATCCAAGTTGTCACAGATGAAATTATGTTTCTGGGCTGGAGAGATGGCCCAGCGGTTAAGAGCACCAACTGCTCTTACAGAGGACCCAGGTTCGATCCCCAGCACTCACATGGCGGCTGGGAACCGTCTGAAACTCCAATTCCAGGAGAACTCCAGTTCCAGGGGAATCTGACACCCTCTTCTGACCTACATGGCATTGCATGACACGAGTGCACAAACCTACATGAAGTCAGTACATTCATACACATACAGAAATAAATAAAAATTAAAAAAATCTTAAAAAAATCTTATAAAAGAAATTATGCTTCTCCCTCTCCAAGCTTGTCTTAACTAATATGATTGGATGATTAATATAGATATTTGAGGAAATTTTTTGATCCCCAACTAAAGGGAATTGGGTAGGGCTAGAAAGGGGAACACCTTCAGAGATTTTATTTTCTCTCTACTGTCTCTAAACAGCTTTTGTGAGGACTTTAATACTTCTCTAGATGCCAAGACTAAAACATTGTTGGCTACTTCGTAATAATTTCCCAATTCATTTTAAACTATTTTTATTTTTGTAAAAATTCATCCAGATGGTACCAGAATAACTTTTCATTGCTATGGCCAAAATGCACAATATTCAATTGTAAAGAATTAGTGCTTCCTCTGCTTCTAGACATCAAATGTTCTTTTTTGGAGTCCCTCAAATATTCCTGTCTTAACTTTTATTTTAAGCTGATAATAACCATCTTGAAACATGATTATTTTAAAATAATAAACTCCTTTAGCTAGATTTTACATACTTTGGGAGTTATTACTTGAAAGAAGGTTCCACATAGCCTAGGCTGGCCTTGAGCTCTCTGTATAGAGTAGAAGATCTTGATTTCCTGCATACTTCAACTGGCATTAACTCCTTTTTTAAAAAATTTGAATATTTTTATCCACACATTTGCAATTGAACCCAGATAATTTCTCTTGTTCATCTCTACTTTTACTGTGGTGTCAATAAATATAGAACATGAGGTACAAATACAAATGCTCTGTGGATGAAATCTTTCACATTCCAAATATCTTTTCTATTTTAAATTATGATTTTTTGTTAAATTTATAATAATAGATGCGAAGAAAAATATATATTATATATTATATGTATATTTTTTTCACATAAATTTATTTTTATTTTTTTTAACAAATCTAGACCCGTGTTCCCATCCATTCCCCCACCCCGCCAGAGCTCATGCATTCTGCCAAACATGCTTTTCATCTCTTTCTCAGTCTTTCTCAGTGTTCTCCATGAGGACGTTGACTGTTTTGAGCAGAAGTCCACTGTTTCAGTCAGTTCTTTGATGCAGTCCTTTCTATTGTTGTTGTTGTTTCCAATATGCATTAAGCCCAACTGCTTTAGACAAAAGCTCAGGGGACCCTACACAAGAAATACTTACAACTAGGTAATTGGCACTAGTATCCACAGATGAGGGATACCATTCATCGTTTGTTTTTCTGGGACTGTGTTACTTCACTCAGCATGACGTCCTCTAACTCCAGCCATTTTCCTGCAAAGCTCGTGATGTTGTCTTTCTTTACTGCTGCATAGAACTCCATTGTGTAGATGTATCACATTTTCTCTACCCACTCGTCAGCTGAGGGGCATTTAGGTTGGTTCCAGCTCCTTGCTATTGTGAAGAGAGCTGCAATAAACATGGCCATGCTTGTATCTCTGGGGTGGGGTGAGTCTTGAGGGTACATGCCCAGGAGTGGTATGGCTGGGTC
The DNA here is from genome assembly GCA_009823505.1 of Rhizomys pruinosus. Taxonomy (NCBI): domain Eukaryota; kingdom Metazoa; phylum Chordata; class Mammalia; order Rodentia; family Spalacidae; genus Rhizomys; species Rhizomys pruinosus. The sequence continues at coordinate 385,971 of VZQC01008874.1, forward strand.
GGGTGGCAAGTTCATTCCAAGTCTTCCAAGGGTTCTCCATACTGCTTTCCATAGTGGTGTACGAGTTTACATTCCCACCAGCAGTGGATGAGTGTTCCCCTTTCCCCACAACCTCTCCAGCACTTGGTATCATTTGTTTTCTTGTTCCTAGCCAGTCTTATTGGAGTAAGATGATATGTTAAAGTGGTTTTGATTTGCATTTCCTTAATGATTAGTGATGTTGAACACTTCTTGAGGTGTTTCTCAGACATCTCTTATTCCTCACTTGTGAAGTCTCTGTTCAGTTCTTTGCTCCATCTATTGAGTGGGTCATTTTTTTTCTTTTTTCTTTGTTTTTTGAGTAGTTTATATATTCTTGGAAATCCCAAATGCTTTGTCAGATGTTAAATCGCAATGAAGTTTTCCTCCAACTCTGTGGGATTTCTCTTCACTTCCCTTGATTGTTGTCCTTTCTATACAGAAACTTTTGAGTTTAATGACAGGTCCCATCTTGTCAATTGTTGTCACCTTATTCTTGTGCAAGCCTCTGTCTGATTAGGGAGTCTTTTCCTACGCCTATGCCGTGTAGGCTGCGCAACTTTTTCTTCTTTTTTTTTTTTTTTTTATACTTAGATCAGATTTAGTTCAATTTAGTCTTTGAACCATCTGGAGTTTCACTTTTGTACAGGGCGAGAAGTAGGGGGTTTAATTGCATCCATTTTTCTTCTAACAAAGTGGTGTCCAGTTTTGCCAACACCCCATTGCTAAAGATTGCTCGTCTTTTCCCAATTGTGGCTTCTTGGCCCCCTTGTCAAATATGATGATGGTCTGAAATTGTATTGCCTCAAGATTGGAGGCTTCCCTTTTGTTTCCATTGGTCAACAGGTCTGTTTTTGTGCCAGTACACAGGGTGTTTATGACTATAGCCCTGTAGATAGTTTGAAGTCTGGTATAGGAGATTCCCCACTGTGTAGCTCTTTTCACTCAGGGCTTTTTGGGCTATTCCGGGGTCACTTGTTTTTTTTTTTACAAACAAATGAAGTTTAAGAACGTGGTTTTCCAAATGTGAAGAAGAGATCAGCTTGAGGATTTTGATTGGGATTTTGCATTAAATCTATATCAAGAGTTGTCAGTAAATGGACATTTTTCCAATGTTTTTTTATTTTTTACTCAATTAATTTCCATGAGCATGGAGGTTTTCCATCTTCCCGATGTCTCTCAATTCTTTCTCTTTAAAGGTTTAAGGAATTTTTTGTGTGTAGAGATGTTTGATGTCTTTGGTTAGAGTTTTGTTCCAGGTTATTTTATGTTTTTGAAGCTATGTGATGGAAGGTCTCTTTGAAGTCTTTCTCAGTTGAGTTGTTGTTCTTGGTATAAAGAAAGGCCATTGATTTTTTAAGGTTAATTTTGTACGCTGCCACTCTACTGAAGAATGTTAATTTGTTCTAGGAGTTTTCTGGTGGAGTTTTTGCTCCCTTAAGTAAACAATAATATCACAAGCAAAATAGGGATAGCTTGATTCCTCTTGTTCCATGTTAGTATTCCTTTAATTCCTTGTTTTTTTGCATTATTGCCTAGCAGGTTTCAAGCATATATGGAAAAGGATGTGGTTGAAATGGGGCAGGCCTGGCTGAGTTCCTACCTTTAAAGGGAATATTTCTGTCATTCTTTCTCCAGTTAGGATGATATTGGCTGTGGGTTTCCTGTAAATGGCTTTGGATTACTTGATGGAATGATCCCCTCCAATCCAACTCCTTCTGAGTACGTTAACTATGAAGGATGCTGGATTTGTCAAAGGCTTTTCCAGCATCAATTGGGAGATGATTGTGTGTTTTTGTCTTTGAGATTACGTTTTATTAGGTGTTTGATGGTGTTTATTGATTTCGTATGTTAAACCACCCTGATCTCTGTATGAATCCAACTTAGTCTTGATGATGATCTTCTTAATGTAGGTCTGTATGCGATTTGCAGTATCCTGTTTAGAAATTTTGGCATCTGTGTGATTTGAGGGATGATGGGTGTATAATTCTTTTTAATTGGATTCTTTGCCGGTTTTTGGTAATAGAGCGATGCTGGCTTCATAGAGAAATTTGGAGAGATTATTCCCTCTGATTGTATACTTCTAAACAGTTTCAGTAATAAATGTTGTAGGTCTTTTTTGAAAGGTTTTATAGAATCGTGGCTGTGGTGAAACCTTCTGGGCCTTGGCTTTTTTTTAGTTGGGGGCTTCTTACTACATACCTCTATTCTCTTCATCTAGTTAGGGGTCTGTTTAAGCTGCTGATCTCTTCTTAGCCCGAGTTTGGTGATTCCCAGGATCAGAATGTTCAATCCATTTCTTCTCTAGGTTTTCAAAACTTGTGTAAAAAGAGTAAATAGGTTCTTTGAAGCATTCCCATAGATTCTGTCTGGATCTTTTCCTTGTCATTAGCTGATATTTCCCCTTTGCATCACAGATGTATTGATTTGGAGTTGCTTCCTTCTTTTCTTTTTGTTAGACTGGGCAGAGGTTCTTGTTTTTTCTATTTGCTTGTTTGATTTTTCAAAGAACCAACTTTTGGCTTCATTGATGGTTTTTGTATATTGCTTTTCTTGTTTCTTTCATTCTTGATTTGCTCTGATTTTTGTTATTTTTTCTTCCTGTCCTGTTGCGTTTATGTTCCATCTGTTGTTTGCGCCTCCCTCCCAAGTGCTTTTTAGCTGTAGGTTAGATCATTCAACTTGTGCGCGTTCTGTTTTTTAATGTAGCACACCAGGCTATAAACTTCCCTCTTAGGGAAACACTGGTTTAAAGAGTCCACCCTAGGTTTTTTGTGTTGTATTGTTTCTTGTCATTCAGCCAGAGAATGCTGTTTATTTCTTTCGTTTAAGCTTCTTCCTTGACCGCATTCATTATTCAAGATCTGTGTTTGTTTAGTCTCCATGTGTTCTGTAGGCAGGAGGGCTTGTCCTGTGTTTATTTGAGCTTTATTTGCACTGTGGTGCTGACAGAATGCCAATGAAATATTTCAAATTTTGTATTTGTAGAGGTTTCTCTTCTGTATCCCCAGTAATTGGTCTGATTTTGGAATGTTCTGGTGGGGTGCTGAGTAGAAAGTTGTATTCTCTGAGTATTAGGAATGAATTCTGTTTTGGGTAGTAGTTCTTGAGTTTGATGTGGTCCATTTGGTGATTCATATCGTTCAGTTCAGATTGTCCTGTTGTTTATTTTTGTGCCTGTTGACCTATCCAACGGACTCATGGGGTATTGAAATCTCCCACTAGGCTATGAGTAGTACTGGGTTAGTCTGTGACTTTTTGGTCTGGAGTGTTTAATAAAGTTTTTGGTGCACCAGAATTTGGGGCATATAGTATTCATAATTGTGGAAATCTTCTTTGGTGAATTTTCCTTTGAATGAAAATGTAATGCCTGTCTTTGTCTCTTCTGATTTTCTTTTACTTTTGAGTCTATTTTGTCTGTATTAAAATAGCAACACCTTTTCTTTTTGGTACCATTTGCTTTGAATATTTTTTCCATCCCTATTCACTTTAAGTGGGTGACCTATGTCCTTCAAGGTTAGAGGTGTTTCTGTAGACAGAATATCATGGAGTCTTGTTCGCTAATACGTCTCCAAGTTTCAAAGTCTTTTGATTGGGGAATTTAGTCCATAATTATTTAAGGTATGATATATTAGGTTTGTTTTGCTTCCTTTTGCCTTATATCCATTTGCGGTTTTGGTTGGGTTCTACTTCTGCCACGATTATGCTTTTAATTGATTTCTCTTTCTAGGGCTGGGATTGTTGCTCCTTTCTTCTGTTCATTGAATTGCTTAACAAAAAATTCTTCTGCAAAGGATTGGGTTTTTGGACTGTATTCTTTCAAGGTTTTTTATGCATGGAGTACTTCGTCTCTCCTTCAACTAAATTACATTTGACATTTGCTGGGTAATAGTAACCTGGGTTGGCATCTATTGTCCCTTAACGCGTGGAAGCCTTTTGGCTCAGGTTGTCTTTCTTTGCTTTCATAGTTGGCATAATGAGAGTCATTTTGGAATTCTGGATAGGTTTCCCCTTGTAGGTCACTTGTTTTTTTTCTCTTTGTGGCTTTAAAGGCGATTTGTCTTTGTTTTTGGTGTTAGAGTTTTTTTTTTAACTATGATGTGGCATGGGAATTTTCGTTTTGTATTTTTCTCCTGATCTTTGTTTGGAGTTCTAGTTGCTTCTTGTTATCTTGTATTGGATTTGTTTCCTTTTTTTTTTAAGTTTGGGAGGAATTTTTCATCTATTATTCTGTTGGAAGATCTGATCAATACCATCTCTTTTGAGATTCTTCCCTTTCCTCTATCCTATGATGCAGAGGTTTGATCTTTCATAGTGTCCCAAGCTCCTGGTCGCTCCATTTTTGTGTATTTTAAAATTTTTTTTTTTTTTTTTTTTTTTTTTTTTTTTGTTGTTTTGTGTTATTTTCCAGGTCTTGATATTCTTTGCTGCTTCCTCCATTCTGCTTCTGAGGCTTTTTCCATTCCTTTTCCTCTTGAATGGATGAGTGTTTAGTTTCCTTTTTCATTTCCGCTCTGATTTCTTTAGTATTACTACTTCTTTTTGGAGCTTTCTCGACTCTTTTTGTAGCTCTTTGGTTCGCTTGTTGGTTTCTTTATCTTTTTCAGCAGGGATCTTTTCAGTGTTTCTTCTTCCTTCCGGAGCCTTTGTCATTCTTTCTCCCTCTTAGTCCTTCTTGAGTTCCTCATTCTCTTTTCTTAGTCTTTAATTTGTTCTTTATGATCTTTTAGTTCTTTAAATATGTTCCCCATTGTGTGTGATGTCTGTGTCCTTGGCATCCCCAGATGGGAATCCCACTGCAGGAGTCTTCCATGGGCTTGGTAGAGCTTGGCACGGGATTGTCCTGCCCCTTTCCCGTGTTCTTTTCTTCTTGTTCCTGGCATATTGGCTTCTTCTTGCCTGTATTTCAATGTGGGTCCCAAGTGCCTCTTCACTGGTTGAAGGCTTGCTTTGCTTGGCCTCCTTCAGATGCCTCTTCGTAATCCCAGTTGGTGGGGGGGGGCTTCTTCAGCCTTGCCCTGGTACCTTCCGCTGCCCTCAGGAGATCTCAGATCTCAAGAGTCCAGACAAGGGCCTACCTGTAATACTGGCTGGGAGGATAACTCTGGCCCCACAGCCACAAAATCCAATCAAGCCACAGACCGAACCTTTAATTTCCCAGCTGGGAGGATAACTCCGACCCCACAGCCACAAGTGCCAATTAAGCCAAAGACAGATGGATTAAAGGATCAATAATCAGCTTGCTGAGGCACCCGGTTCCTGTCTCCTGCTCTTCTTCCGCTGGCCTCAGAGACTCCATATAATATATATATATATATATAATTAGCCATGGGAATGGACCCACTATGAAGGTCATTGCATTAATGGATTTTTGGCAGGGACTAATAAGCCAGAGTGAAAATCGAGCTGGTCTGAGTGCAGCGGATCAGAATACAGAGGTCAGGTCTGGTCTAAGTGAGTAGTCCAGAGATCTGGGGTGCTAAGACTATTTTATTATTTTTATTGTATGTGTATGGCCAGAATTGGATAGAGAGTGAGGCAAACTTCATTGATGTTTGGTCATTCTTTAAGCACATATCTGGGTAAACCAGTGAAAGACTCAATATACCTTGAGCCTGCCCTCTTACCCAACTGGGGAGGCAAGCATACATTGATCAGCCAATCAGGAGAATGGACCTATGTAATGGTCAGCTTTGTTTCTGTATCTCTGTCTCTCTCTCACACGTGCACAGCACACACATACACGTGCACACTCTTTCATGCTCTGTCTCTTGACTTGTTTTTCCTCATTCTGTATGCTATCAGTTAAGTCACTTCTCCTTGTTCTTGTGCTATGAGATCAGCTTATAACTCGCTGTGGGCTCCTGCCCTTATGTCCCACAGAGCTCTAACTCCTGTCCCACAGTGAAGGGGCCAATAAAGGGAGGAAATGATGCTATACTAGACCTGAGACCATCATATGAAGTAAAGATTTCTTGCTGTTAACCATTTCCTTCCCTAGTGATAATTCTGGGTATAAGTCATGTTCATTCACTGTTCATGAATGAAAACTATGATCTTGACAAAATTGTAGCAGGGTAAGATACAGGAACATGCATGGGCAGAGCGAAGAGTGGGAGAGGGTGGAACACCTGAACTGTACATTTGCCGAGTTCCTTCTGCTCTCTTCACCTTGCTCTTGAAGCCTGTCCACTTGTCCTCCTGCTGGTTACATAGAATGGTCCAGCATGGCAGTGACAGCAAGTTCCCACTCCAGCAAATCTGCATGTCCTGGTGTCAGTACCTTAAAATCCAAACCATGGATAGCTGGATTGGTGGTCCTAAAGAGGGACTGCACTGCAAGATCTGAACCCTGAACTGTGGGGCCAAGTACATAGAACAGTTACTCCAGTGGGATTTTAATGGCTCCAACACTTTTCCAGTCTGAAGTTTTCTTTTTTTTTTTCTTTTTTCTTTTTTATTCTTTTTGGTTTTACCCTTTTTTTGGTATTTTTGAGACAGGGTCTCCTTTTTAGTACCAGGTGTCCTGGAGCTCGCTCTGTAGACCAGGCTGGCCTTGAACCCACAGAGATCCACCTATCTCTGCCTCCCGAGTGCTGGGATTAAAGGCGTGCGCCACTATGCCCGGCTCCAGTCTGAAGTTTTCAACAACACACATGCATCTTGTTCTTGCTGCCATGTTTTGTGACCCCTCTGCAAGGACCTCAACATTCTCATGTGGTATTTTCAAGTATAACCAGAAACTTGATAAGATCAATGTAAGGCACACCTATAGCTAGATAATGGATATGGTGAGCATATCACTGCTGGTTTGGAATACAGCAGGAATACAGTTTCATGGGGGACAGATGGGATACCTATGGTAGCCTTCCAGTGGCTTCCCTGGACCTCAAAGTCAGTATTACAATGGTGTGGGAGGAGACAAAGCCTATGGCAGGGAGATCCTGGAGGTTCACTCCCTAGTCTGCTGGTTTGTTGGAGTCATTTTCTGGGATGAGTGCTGAGGTTATACCTGTCCAGTGGGAATTCCATATAAGGCCCTCTGATGGAGTCCATGTGAGAGGTTATCATCATGCATTCAAGGACTTGAGAGTATTAACAACTTTTGATCCTAAGCCATTCCTGGGAGTGAGGCAGGCTGCCCTAGGAACTTTACCACCAAGGCCATTAAAAACCATCCTATCCACTGATAGCAAATTTGAAGCAAAAAGTTAAGTTTTAAAAGTGTCACTTTTTGAACTGTGGTTACTACCATTTAAGGAATTTTCTCCCCACTTTTCTGCAGAAGTAGATGCTGGATAGTTTAACAGGTACATGTGCACTGCTTGGCAGATTTAGAAAACACACAGGTCTATACACTGGTTTAGAAGTATGAATCAAGTTGAACATTGTTATTAACAGAGGTATTGGAGTTATTTTCTGGTGGGTCTAGCATGCCACTACAGCAGGTCTTTGATAAATTAAAAAAAACTAAATCAAAACAAAATTTAGATTTAATCCAATTTGTAAATCTTCTAGATCAAACTTTGCAGAATTACATCCTTGCTTCAAGTGCCTGTTTCCCCTTGCCACTTGGAGGAACTCGGGACAGACCTGACACAAAAACACTTGTAATTTTGTGCCTTAGTATCTTTTCTCCCAGTGTAGAATATTCTTATCTTAAAATTTTCAAGGAGTTATTTTTTCTTTTATAGCACACCCACTTCCATAGCTGCTGTTCTCTCGTTATTTGTGTGCTGGTTGTAGCAGGTGACTATGGTTTTCTCTCAACATGACTTCTTATTGTCATGTATGGTATGCCCACATTTACATAACCCTCATTGTAAACAAACTTACTGTCCCAGAAGTGCTTGTAAATCAACCTAATGTTAACAAAAAATAATAAAATGATGTCTATCTGTATACTACAGGGGATTGTACCAACAGTGGTCAAGAGAAAGCCAGTTTTCTCTGTTTTCCTGCATCTCATGTATGATCAGATATCACCGACATGGCTATGTGTATTACACCATACACCACAAGGGGATTTATAGATGCAGCTAAGGTTAACCTTGAGTTAGTCAAAAGGGATGTTTTCCAAGTGGACCCAGTATAACTACATGAATAATTTAAAAGGGGAGCTTTTGCCAGCTGGTAGCAAAGGAGATGTCAGAGATTTCAAAATGTGGGGAGGATTCATCTATTGCTGCTGCTCTGAAGACAGAGGTTTCCACGTGTCAAGGACTTGTGGCAAGTCTGGAGAAGCTGAGAACAGGCCCTGGATGGCAGCCAGCAATGAACTGGGAACCTTCATCTTACAACCTCTAGGAAGTGAATCTGCCAACCATCTGATCAGTGGGCTCTTCTGGAGATTTCCTGTCAGGTAAGCCTGGCAGCCATCTTGATGTTAGATTGTGAAATCCTAAACAGAGAATCTAGTTGTGTCCCTCAGACCCCAACTTCTGAACCACAGAACTGTGAGGTGATGAATGGGTGGAAGTTGGTAGGAATCTGTTTTGCAGTGGTAAGAAGCTAATACAATTGGTATTGAGTCCTTTGAGCTTTGGCATTTGACAGGCTCTGAGCTAACCAATCACTACTTTTGTGATCATTGGAAAGTTACTTAAATCCTCTGCATCTCAGACTCCCCATCCATAGAAAGGAATAGAAACAGAAGTACCATTTGCCAGAAAGGAGTAAGGTGAGCTGGGGAAATGTATGGACTGTCTTATTGAAAACAAGTGTGCATTAAGTGCCAACTGCTTCTGTCACCCAGTTGATATAGACATCTCTGTTGTTAAAATATCAAGCACAGCGTGTAGCACACAGTAGGTTCTTAATTCATGCTAAGGCCTTTTAGCTTTCCCTTGTCTCCTGTTCTTTTTTCAGCAGGCAGTCCCCAGTTCTACGAACTGCCTACTTCCCTCCTGTCTCTTACACTTTGTGAATATTGATTTTGAGACTGGAAGGGAAACATTTATCATTCTTAATTGCAATAAAATCATTACAGTGGTGTTAAACATTCAAATAGAAATTAAGTTCCACTGCATAATGCAAAGACAACTATTAATCTGTGCCAGTGGCCAAGCTCAGGAAGAGCGATGTGGATGAAATGTGTGTGATATGTTAATACTGTGGTGATGCTGGGGAAGGATCTTCGATCTGAGCAAAAAATACTTATATTTTACAGGCAAGCCTTTTTGTTTCAAAATGGAGAATCCGCCAATAAATTCCTGCAGCAAAATGGCAAAGTAGAAAAAAGTAACTTAAAAAAAAGACATTTAATTCCCAAGTAATTATCCACACTGCCTGTGGAAGATAAAGTCACAGCAGTGATATGTAAAGATTTATGTTCATCCTCAGACAAATTAGCAAGAAAGATGATTAGTTCGCATCTCAGCTTCTCTGTTCCTGACCCAATGGAATCTCAGCTCTGGAACCTGCCAGGCAAGAAAATTCTCAACCAGGGTCAGATTGGGATGTTTCAGGGCAAGAGTCTGAGATAACTTGTGATGCTTCCTTCAATAAGAAGGTAAAAGTACAAATTAAAAATTTAGATAGGAAAGGAAAGACTTATTCTCTTTTATTTATGGAAAGTCAGATCAATTCCATGTTTTTAAAAGGTAATAAATATTCTAGTTCAGGCTTGGGCTAGCTCCCCACTAGTTATTGGACAGGGGGTCTCCTGGTGGTCCCAGACAGCTGGGGTAGTGCCATTGCTCTTGGTTCTCTTCCATTGCTACATGATACAATTCCATTGCTAAAGCTACCACAGAATTTGGTTATAGCATGTGGAAAAACCAATCCCAAACTGACAGGAAACTTCTTCCCTACAGGCTAGCTTGCAGGGTGCCTGAAGCTGTTATGAGGGCTAGTGGGGGAGAAAAAACATTTTAATGATCTTACCTACCGCTGGACTTTGGATATTGTAATACTAATCTAACAGGCAAGATAGACCTACCGATTCAATAGTGGCACTATTTCCACTATGGGATAGCTAACTACTTTCTGATTGAATTTGAAGCCTGCTTCATAGGAAGACATTTCATGTCTTGGTACTGTAATCCTGGTCATATATACATGGTCAAAGTGGTGATAATAAGTGACTGAATAATCATCCCTAAATGGGCCAAATTAACACTTGCCCCTCCTCTCCAATGAAGACTCTAGAAACTACAAAGAAGAAGACTCAGAAAGAATGTAAGAGCTTCCAAATGCTGTGAAATGGCTTCTTCTGACATTGCATGGGTTTTACAAATAATGAATTCCCAGCAGCTATGGTAACCTGCACAAGACCAAGATGGCCAGCATTCTGACATACAGAAGGTGGGGTATTACTATGCCTGGCCTCTTGCTGAGGAGAAGATTATTGGCAGTGGATAGTGGCTGGGGAAGGGAGAATCGTCACTCTTTTTTTTTTTTTTCTGGATGTGGCCACTGGTAGGATTATGATATTTCAATGGATGGTCCCACATCCATGCACATGCGGGCAGCCTTAACTGGACTTAATGGGTAATAATAATAATAATAATAATAATAATAAAAAGAAGCATGAAGTTGGGAGAGGGGCATATTGAGGGAGAAATTGGGGGAAAGTTGGAGGGGATAAATGCAGGTTTGATATAATCATAGTTCACTGCATATATGTATATCTTATAGAATCTTGAAAATGGATTGTTGCTATTATTAATCTCCTGCCTGGTGAAAGCTCCTTCCAGGATTTATTTGGTTGCATGTTCTTTCTTTGATCATCTCTTCATAAGAACAATTTGGTAAAAACCTGTCTAACTGTTTCAGAATGAGCTTTGCTTTGGAGAGACCACGTCAGTGACTGGCCTGGCCAGATGCCGCTTCCTTCTCTAGGGAAGCCTTGGAGAATCCTGTTCTGTCCCCCTTTCCTGGTGGGGCTTCCAAGGATGCTGCTGCCACACCTGGCTTCGCTGCTCTGGTCCTCCCTGCCCTCCTTGTGTTTCACCATCTCTTCCTTTCTGGGTTTCAGAGCGCTGTCTCCTTTGGATCCTTCTTGGAGTTAGCCATGGTGTCTAGTTGCTCATTAGAGCAATTCACAGACAACTTCTATAGGCTCATGGAAGTACAACTGTCTTACTCCAGGAGAGGCTGAGGGTGACCTGCAGCGTGAATCAGAGCTGTTGAGGCTTCTGCCTCTTCCCTGCCACTGTAGAGTTGAACTTCACTAGCCATAGAAGGATTCAGAAAATTGAAAGTTCTGAAGTTTCCTCAGCTTAATGGCAGCTATTCCTTCTTTTAATTTATTTCAACCTGCCAAACTTTCCTAACACCTGTTCACATAATTGCTGTTACCTTTTCTGTTTCTGGCCCTGAATTACCTCGCTGCCTCTCTGCTACCTGGATCACCATTACCCAGTGTTTGCCTACTTCTGTTCCTCAAACCTTACCTCAAACACCAAAGAAAGCCTTCCTGCTTCCACGTACCAGATGAAGCCTTGCATATAACTGAAACTGGGGAGCACCTGTTGTCCCTTTCCACTAGACACATGTCTGAAATTGTCTTGCATATCATTAGTACTTATGCACATGTATTCATGGAAAATTTACAGAAAATTTCTTCACCTAAATAGAAAAATAAATATGAAAACATTTAACTTTCAAGTTTTGATGTATTCATTTATTCAACATACCCTTGTGAGACTAAAACTGGAGCAGTGGTAATAAACAAGCCAAAGTGATACACTTATTGAGTTTATTCTCTCAGGAGGACCGCAATAATTTCAGTTACTGTGGAGATAAAAGCTTTGTGTTGTTACTGTTGTTGTGTGTATGATATATGTGTACCTGTGGAGGGTGCACACACTCATGTACACACCTGGAGGCTAGAGGATGCCTTCCTCTGTCATTATCCACCTCATTCCCCTCATTCAGTAGGAGATTCTTACTGAACCCAGAGCTTAGGGATTTTCTGCTCAGCAAGCTTCAGAGATCCTTCTGCTTCCAGCCCTCCCAGTGCTGAGGTTGAAGGCACCTTTGATCATGCTTGGCTTTTCATGTGGGTGCTAAGGTCTGAACACAGGTCCTCAGGTTTGCTCACCAAACACTCTTAACACCGAGTCATCTTGTGAGTCCTGAGATACCGGTTTTGAAGGGAAAAAAGTGTTCATTATAAGATGGTAACTGGGTTCCTTTGTCCATATAGAAATTCATCCATAAAAGTTGATTATGAATAGTAGTTAGCCAGATAAAGAAAAGAGTTCATACAGAGCAGAAGGAATAACATATACAAAGGCCCTGAAGTCAGAAGAGTTTTATATTCCAAAATGCTAAAGAATGATTATTAGATTGAAAGTGTCTCACTGCAGTTGTGTTGCATAGGACTATGCCTTCTAATCCTGGAAGTTTCTGACAGGCAGAGGGGGATCCTAAGCATTTCCAAGTGCAATGTGCCCATCACAGTACTTATTGTATGCTCATTAAATTCCTGCTTAACTGACTCAATACTCATTTGTTAAATGAAGGAAAGTTGAGTCTACAGGATGATCAAACTAATTTTTAAATTTCATTGATTCCAAGATACACATATCTTCATAATTTAATATCTGACATTTGTGTAGGTGATAACATACTGCAGATACATTTGCTGCATGTTTTCTTCACAGAAGTATATAAAACATGGTGCTATATGATGTGTTATAGTTGCTGAAACATAGTAGACATCTCCATGTGACTAATTCCTTCTTTGATTGATGAAGTGAGTGACTTTCATAATTTTTCATGTTCCACTTATTTTTCAAGCAAACCGTTAATCTGAATCCATTGGTAAAGTCTCTCTCTGGATTCATGGAATCGGAGGGGTAGGAGAAAGTTATAAGGAGCTGGTTCCACTTTTCATCCACTCTAAAGTGTGATGAAAACCAGTTATTTTGTCTCTCCTGAAGCAGCCTACATGCTGCTTCCCATTGCTGGGAACTTTTCTGGAGCATGGTCTCCCTTCCTGCCATCTGGCTCAGTGATTGCTGTGAAGGACTACATTCATATGATGGAGTCCTGCTTCCTGGCATAACTGATTGGTTTGGATTGCATTTGATCCACATAACAAAGGCATGTTACTTCCTTTGGAGGTTGGCTTTGTGGCAACCAGAAAGCAATGTGCTAGCTATCATTTCGATTGCCTGGCTTGTAAGGTAAAAAAAATATAAAGTTTGGTTTCCACATTCTGATTTAGAAATCGAGATGCACAGCAAGGCTCTCTGTGGCTAAACAGATAACAGAAGCAGACATGTAGGTAGCAAAGGAAGATACACACACACACTTGCAAACACACATGCACACACACATGCACACATACAGACACACACACACACACACACACACACACACACACTGCAGCATGTGTCTATATTTCCACCAATGCACTTTGTTGGTAGAAGAATAAGGAGGATGAATGCTTTGGTGTACATTAAGAAAGGGCATGGGTGATAAGCCTGTAACAGAAGACACATTAACAAGAGAGAAGCATAAAAATGCATTTGATCATATGATAGGGCAGTTTTCAGATTTGAAGACTTAAAACTCAGGGTAAAAGATCTCTCATTACATTCATGTTTGATGAAGCATGGGCAGCCAAGCAGAAACAGTGCTATGTGGCTGCTTCCTCTGGGTTGGACATGATCATTGCCATTTTGAATCAAAGACACTGTGATCATCCCCAGGAGACCGTCAAGAGACTGGGCCTATTAACTTCATGAAGGGAATAGGAAGGATTGTGAGGCTGAGTGAAACCCACAAGTCTCAAGAGACCCATCCTGAGGTTCCATAAATGGTAGACATGCATTACTTGGAGGAAGAGGTGCTTTGTGGTGCAGCTTCCAGCAAGGTGTGCAGGGAATGCAGGTGATACAGCTCTGGGGAGTCGTCATCCATGTTGGGGGTGGGGCTTGGCTTTCGGTGAGTTAGTCACCCATGTTTGTGTGAGTAACCTCAATTGGTTCACAAAGTTGGAGTTGAATAGCTTCCCTTCTTTCACCTGTGTTTCCTTCTCTATCTTAGGTGACTAGAAAGAAATAGAAAGTCATTCAAAAAGCAGGTTTGGACTAAAAGGGTATGACCTAATGGTAACAGAGTGAGTGAAAACATGCACCAGAGAGATCTGCTCAGTTTCTTCTTCACATCTCTGCTGAACATTCTTTCCTCCTGTTTATGGGGCAGGACTCCATCTTGAAATAGGATTCTTATAATCAAGCAAGACAGGCTGGGGAATTTCTTTATGGCCAGCTTGTACATATAAATGTAAGAGAAGATTAGAAGGAAAGTTTTAGGATCTAAAGCTACATTTGGGGAAAACAGGTTCCAGTTTTTATTACCAGTCTTGGGGTAGGAAAATGTTAGTTTCTATGTTTTGTCTCAGCATGGAAAGGAGAGTAGGAGGCAACAGGAAAGCAGAAGGTCAAAGAGGAACTGCTGTAGAGCTGTGTCTAAGACATTCATTTTGAACATCATTTCTGAGCCTCACAAGTTCTTAAGACTAAATTCCCCATTGGATCACATTCCTGGTCCTTATGAGCAAATTACAATCAACTGAAAACAAAGGCTCACTGTATAGACTTCCCCAAGGTGAGATGTCTCCAGCAGGGAGGAGCTTACTGTCCTCAGGGACTCCATGCCAATATTGGGAGATGGTGAATATTCCAGGAGTCTATGCATGTTGAGACAAAATAGCTTCATGGTTGTTATTTCTACATACATCCCAAATAGAAGTCTATCCCACCACCAACTCACCAGCTCCTCAGCTTTAACAGTGATTATTTTATTCTAAGGCTTCTTTGTCCAGGGGAGGTATCCCAGATTTATAAAGTTAGATATGTTTCCTTTGTTCATTTATAATATCAGAAGAAATAAATGTTTATAATGGTAAGGAAAACAACAATAACAATCCAAATTAAGCTTAATAGAACATTTATTTTTGCTGGGTAGTCTGATACCTGTTTTATGTATTTCTTTATTGGGAATTATCACAACTAGCTTATGAGGTAAAACATGGTTACTTTTCCAGATTCATTGACAAGGAAACTGAAGCATAGGAAGATTAATTTGCTTAATGTCAGCCAGCCATTCGGTATTACAGCCTACCTTTGAATTTGATAAACATCTGATAATTTTGGGATCTGACATTGCCCACGCCTGCTTTGGGAAAAGGAAAACAAACAAATAAACAAAAGAAAACAGTTGAAGTCTCAGTAGTTGTTACTTGAAATTCTATGATATGAGACTGAAAAGTGGTCTCAACAAAAATGGCAAATTATGAAGTAAATTTACCCCTCAGAATCACCCATTTCCCTTGGGGAAAAATATCCTCAAGATGTGCCAGAATCTGCCAGCTCCAGTATAGACCCATCTGTTGTCTTGGGTTCCCTGGACAAGATTTTCATGGAAGACACCCTTTTCATTCCTGTGAGACATTGCTGAACAGAATTTTTAGAATTGTTAATCACCATCAAGATGCTAAGTGTTGAGCAAACCATCTATAAAGAGGCAGCTACCCAGCTAAGAACATGAATACAGATATGTTTAGCATATTTTTTTAAAGTTCTGCCAGTTCTGTCTGTCCTAAGAGGAACAGGCTGACAAGGTGTCACGAGGGCAAGAAAAGCAGAAGAAAACAATAAGGAGGTATTTTAAGAGCAGCTTTTAAATATGTATTTATCTTACATCATTCTGGGTTATAGGAATAGTTGCTGTTGGAGAGTACCCATGTTCTGGGTAAGATACAAAGAAACAGACCCCAAGACAAAGATTCATGTCCAACTGCATCAGCAATCTCAGTAGAAAGTAGGAAGAGAACAGAGGAAGGGAATGGGAAGCTTAGGAATCCAATTTAGAGTTTGTCCTACAGACAGAGGCACTAGGCTTTGACATAACTCACCCTTCCACGAAGACTTAACTAAATATCTAGTCCCTCATGTTTAGACTAAAACAGTTCCAGTAACCCAAAGATGGTTTGGGTCTGACTGCGAGTGCCAGTTATTAGGACCAACACACACAGAGGTCGGGAAAGGGGCTGTACAGGGAAGGACACATGTGGAGTGTTTGAGTGGAGTGCCTATGTTCTGGGTGACTCATCATGTCTCATATCCTGTACATGTGCCTTAGTTTGCCTATGGCACAGATTAGGGAAATAGGAGTGACTGTTGCCATTTTTTAAGGTAAAAATATAGTTTGGGGGAGGTCAAGTCCCAGTGTGTGAGGTTACATAACTCCTAAGTAGCAGATTTAGTATTTGACTTTGGGTGTGTTTGAAGCCAAGGTCATGTCCTTCCCTCTGTACCCCCACAGTTCCCCTCTGCAGGTAGCTTCTGATTCTACACAGCCAACCCTCAACCACATTTTCAGGTCAACCCAACCAGCAACAACTCAAGTACCTAATATATATATCTATATATATATATATACCACTCTAGTATGCAAAGATTACTGGTAATAGGAAGCTAAATAACAAATGCCATAATAAGTTCATGCCTTTAATCCTAGCACTTGGGAGGCAGAGGCAGGCGAATCTTTGTGACTTCAAGGCCAGCCTGGTCTACAGAGTGAGTTCCAGGACAGCTGTGGCTACAGGGAAACCCTGTCTCAAAAAGACCAAAAAAAATAAGTTCACAAATTACATATTTTAGTATTACAGAAGAAGAAATAATATTGTCAAAAGGGAAGTATAGGGGAACAGAAAAGCTTTAAAGAGGAATTGTCATTTGAGTATAGCCTTTGCCTATGAGAAGATTTTAAGTAAGTCAAACTGTGTTTCTTAACACCTCCCTAGAAGCAACTTATAATAGGGATGTAAAAGGAAGGGGAGTTCAGTCTTGGATGATTATGTTACTATGGATAGATTCAAAGTTACCTGACTCTGAGCCTCTACCAGATTTATGTCTTAGCTCATCACTGACACACATTAGAGAAAGATTTTTTTTCTACTTCCAATCATAGGCTTACATGTTTATTCCCATTCGTAATGAATACATTTCTGATAAGAACTTCTAGGAGAGCTAAAGACAAGCCCAGGGACAAAGGAGTAGGGGATTAAGCTGATTAGGGCCAAAGTATAAAGTCAAGTATAAGTGACACTGGGAAGAAGCGAATGAAAGATGTGTTCAATAAAGAGGAAGAGGAGGCAGGGAGATGGCTCAGTGGTTAGGAATCTGATGCCCTCTTCTGATTTCCATGTGCACTGCATGACACAGACACACTTATAAATGTGCAGGCAATATGTCCATACACATAAAGCAAAAATAATAAAATATTTTTAAAAAATAAAGAGGAAGTGATATTAAAGACCTTGGGGACTCTGTCTCCTACTGCGAGGTCTGGGTTTGACGCTGCCATTGGGGAATGCTCAGACCTCCTTCAGTCAGTTATCAATCAGCCAACCCTCTTACAGACATTCTTCTAATCAATCTCTATGAAAGGTAAATATAGTCTGTTATCACAGCTTAGAATGAATCCCGACTGCATAGTACTCAAGACTATATTTTGGGATATTGAGAGTAGGAAAAAAGCTTCAGCTCTCTGAAATGTCTAGGAATCTTTATAATAATGATATCAGCTGCCAAGGAGAAAGCTTTGGTTAGTGGAAACAGTAAAAAGAAAAATCGAATCATAAGGATGAAGGGACATTAAGACAACGTTTGTTTGTTTATTTCTTTCTCTTGCCTCCCGGCAGTATCAACTGAAATGACATGATGGATGTTGTTTTGAGGAACTTTAACTTGAAGTCATTTGCTGGACCCCATGACTGAGGGTTGTTGTTCTTCTCTATGGTAGGTAAGCAGATCCACAGTATTCTATGTCCTTTGCAGTCAGAGACTGAGGTCCATGCATACACATCTCCAATCAGATAAGTAGCTACTTAAATGGCACACACCTCATTATATTTTCCAAGCCAATTAAGTCTCACATCATTGAAAGTAATAAATTCCTGGCTGATACTTAAGCTACCAGGTCTATGTGTTCTATTCTAAAATGTAGTAATTGGGATAAGGAGGCTTTTCCTCATTAAAGATAGTGTTCTAGATGGGTGTTTGAAATGTAGCTTCTTGGTAGGAAACAGCATAGACATAATATTCGTACATGCAAATGTTCAACAACAGCCTCATTCACACACTTAAGTATGCTAGTTGTTAGGATAGGCATATGAGAAGAAAACTAATTTGATTATTGCTCCTCCTCATTTAAGGATCTTGGGCTTAAATATCACAAATATACCTGAAAAATTAAATTTTAAGACATCCTCCTGGAAGAGAAGCTGCTTACTATAAATTACCAAAGACTATTAACTAATATATCTAGATGAATGTTTATAGTAATACCTGGAGCTTTTATGTTTATTCCAGAAACACTTTTACATTATGAATTCAGAATTATACAGTTCAATATCCACAGTTATATCAAGCATAGTGTGTTGCATTATATGATTCATATTCAATATACTTTCCCACTGAGTTCAACATTGGGGGGTTGCTACGACCTGCCTAAGCTATCACAATTAATTGTGAATGTCACTTCAGAGCAAAAGCTGGCAGGTGACTTCATTCTTTTTACTTCTGCCATCACTTGGAGCAACGTTCCAGATAGAAGGCTTTTCTGCCAGCCTGAGATCTAAAACAACACTGTGGTCAATCTGCAATGGACATACCACATGGGCATGAACTCTTTCTGTAAACCTGGAGATAATTTGTTATCATAGAATAACTTAACCTGGCCCGATCAATGAAGCTATCAAACAAAGTACAAAAATGTGTACCATGTCATAAGGCAAAATAAATTTTTCACAGTACCCATACCCAAAATGGAGATATAGATACAGTCTGTCTGTCTGTCTCTGTTGTTACTGATTCTCTTCTTTTATGTCCTCTGCTGTTTTTTTTCCTTCATAGAAGTCACTTCAGGAGACTTGATATTCATTGCATAGGACACTAATACATTAGCCTGGTCATAGATCCCAGTTTATATTTTAAGTAGAGTCCTTTCCAATTCTTCCCATAGCCATGGGTAACTGTTTTGATTTATATAGAGTTTTGATGCTTCAGTTTTTGTTTTGTTTTCTTGTCTCCGAAGGTACTGTCTGGCCTCAATCATTCCTTCAGTAATGAGCTTCATCTTTATCTGTGGGATGCTGCCATTTTTCTCTTTACCTTTCCTTATTTTGCCACATCATGTGGCAAATAAGCCATAGTACTGAGATGAGGAATGGGTCTTCTCTTTTGAAAGAGTTTAGCCACAGAAAGATTTTGTACTGGTCAAAGGCACTGGCATATTGCTTCCTGTGTAAACTCTGTCCCAGCTTTAGCCTCTTAATGCTAATACTATGTATCCATTTAGTAGTATATTGTTTGTTTGTTCATTTGTTTGTTTTGAGACAAGTTCTTACTGGTGGCCAATGCTGGCCTGGAACTCCTGCTTCTCCTGCAGCAGCCTCCCCAAGTGCTGGGATTACTGCTGTGACTACTTACCGTTTGTGGGCTTACTCTCCCAGAGGTTATACTTAAATAATTTTTAGTTTAATTTTATTTTAAAAATATTTTATCAGCAGGGTGTGGTAGCACAAGCCTGTAATTCCAGCACTTGAGAGGCAGAGGCAGGTGGATCTCTGTGAGTTCAAGGCCAGCCTGGTCTACAGAGTGAGTTCCTGGACAGCTGGGGCTACAGGGAGACCCTGTCTCAAAAAAATTTATTTATTATTTTTATTCTATGTTTGTGTGTATTGTCTGCATATATATATATAAATTAGATCCATTGTCGTACACTAATGCCCATGGAACTTCTAAAGGTGTCAGATTCATTAAGATTATAAAGAAGCTCCTACTTTCCGATCTTTCTGTCCTCAATTTTGGATTGTCTTGTGAATTTGAAATTTTCTTAAGATATTATAAAATGAATGTCCCGATTTCTCTACACTATTAGCCTGGAGAGATACAACTCATGGAAAGGATTTTGAAAAGATCAGAATCCAGTTCTTTCATTTCATTTCACAAGTGTGTCTGGGACTAGCACAGAGAACAAACAACAGCCAGAATCTTCACTAAACTAATTTCTGATTAAGTGTTGAAAGACACCGTACTGAAAATATGATTATTCACCAAAAAATGTACTCTGGAAAACATCAAAAGTAGGCATAAGCTTCAGGTTGTAATATTGATTACAGGCATCTGTTTCCCGGGTGTGAGGTGTTTATCTATGGATAGTGGGAGATAGCAAAGCAGAGAAGGAACTCGTAGCAGCACAGAGGACCCAACAAATGACTGGGAGGGTTTGGGAAGGAGGACAGAATAAGGGAAATAAAACAAGACATTGTGGTGACAGCAAGGAGCTCGGAGTGTACCTCGACCTGGCTCCTGGGACAGGGTTGGAAATAATACACAGACCTGTGCTGTGTTGCCTGTTTTTGTTTTTTTTGTTTTTTTTTTTTTATTTAAGATTTTCTGTTTTATTCCTCTTTCACTTCCCCCCTTACCCTTTTTTGCATCCAGAGATGTTATAATGATCTTTCCTTTGAAAAATGTACTTTTCTCTGCAATTTATAGGCCCCAGGAGGGCTGATGAATTCCTGCACTTATCTGGGCATTGCTCAGTCTACTTCTTCATTATTCATATTCAGAACTTAAGGAACCTTGAAAACAGGAAGCACAAATCTCATGCTTTCCTTTTCCCCAAGCTGAAGCAAATGGAAGTGTGTTTTCTCACTTATAGTAACATAACACGTGATTTGGAAGATTGCTCAAACATCAAGTTTCCCTCAACTATTTGGGTATAGTGTGCATGAAATAGGAAAGTGTGGATAGCTGGTAACTTGGGATCCGGAGACCTGGCTTGAGTCCCTGTTCTGCTTGTTCCTAATTGTGGACTTTTAGAAACTTCAGTTAATCTCATTTGTAAAATAAGGATTAACTAAGATTACCTTCAAGGTTTCTACTACATCAGTCGTGTTACTACAAAACTCATGATTCAATTCAATTCTCTAAAGCCTTTTTGGTATTAACTATATGTCGGGAACCAGAGATAAGACAAATATAAGATATCAAATTCTCAAATAGCTCGCAGTGGGAGAAGTACAACAAGAGATAAATGTCCCAGATACTGTGTCACTATGGAAGAGTGGCTGATTAATCCTTTCTAGGAGAATAGGGAAGATCTGCCAACAAAGGGGACCCTGGAACATAGTTCAGAAGGATAGATAAGAGTCACAATGCAGGCCAGGAAGCTGAGTCCTGATAGTGTGTTCAGTTCGTAGTCTCCGCATGATGTTTCTCAGTCTTCCTGCCTCTGGTATCACATTCTTCTACAATGCTAAACTCCTAGCTGCTTTGTTCTCTGCAGAGAGCCTTCAAGCTTGTGAGAGAGACAGCTTCTCCCCTGGCCAAGCCCCCCGCCTTGGGAAGAAGTTGTCTTCCATGTATTCCACACAGAGAAATATGCCAATATTCTGGCCTGATTAGCTCTAACTCTCAGCTCTTGAATGCACCACCTTTTCCTGTCTAAACCCATTTTTCCTCTTGTTTTATCTACCCAGCCACCACTAATGCAATGTTAATAGGCAAAGAAAACCCTTTTTGAAAATTTGTGGACAGTGGAGGACAACTGTAGGTTGTGAGGGAGGATAACATGAGTTGTGATCTTCTTGGACAGACTACCAAGTTTTCTGTTGGCTTCTCACTACAGAGCCCATCTATCTTTCAGGGCCCCATTTTCATTCAGAAGCTCTGTCATAAGGGCCCCGTTTTTTAACACTTGGTTAGCAGAGCAGTCAGCTTCCTTTCTCACTCCCACCTTCTGACTATGCCTGGGTACCCTGAATTTCTTTACCAAAAGCTTGGCTAGTGTTTGCCTAAAGTCTTCTCCCTAGGATATCTGAGCCTTCTAGGTGGGGAGGCTACATCTACAACCTACGAGTTAAAATTAAAATGTAATGTAAAATCACTTCAGTTAAATATCTATTTCATGCTAATGTTAAAAAGTTTGTTTCTGGGCTGGAGAGATGGCCTAGCAGTTAAGAGTGCCGACTGCTCTTGCAGAGGACCCTGGTTCTATCCTCAGTGCCCACATGGTGGCTGAGAACCATCTTTAACTCCAGTTCCAGGGGAATATGACACCCTCTTCTGACCTCCTTGGCATTGCATGACATGGATGCACAGACCTGCATGCAGACAGTACATTCATACACATATAAAATTAAAAAAAAATATTTGTTTATAAGTAACTCCATATTATATAAAATAGTGTTTGGGTTGAGCATTTCCCTAGGAGAGTCCATTGTAAAACAGCCACTTTTGACTCCATTTTGAGAGGGAAGGATGACTGTAGCCTCTGGGGAGACCCAGACTGCACTAACTTTCAAGTACTATCTATGGGAAGAGAAAGCTTCTAAGTTTATTGGAATGAAGTTAAGCTGTGGGGCCTATGGGTGTATTAAAATCATATCAGAGAAACCAGTCCTAAGAGCTTCCTAGATACAGCAGACCTATGAAAGGGTGTAACTCCTACACCTGGACTTCATAGTGAAGAACATGTACCTGTGAGGTCATGCTCCCACACTAACTGTCATCCCATGCAACAAGCAGTAGACTCTTCTCCGGAGCTTCTGCTTGCCTCAGCCCCTTGCTGGTGAAGTTGCCTGCTTGACTGCCATCCTGTCCACTTGTTTCCCTGTCTGGACCTGGACCTGAACCCGCCATTTCCTGCTGTCAGATGCGGGTTTGGGCTTCACTTCCCTGCTGAGCAGTTCTGCTCTCAAATCCTTACTGCAGTGGCTCTGGCAGCAGCTCCCTCTATGATCTGATCTCCTTTACTTTCTTATCAATACAGACTCTTTCTTAGCCCACTTTTAAAACCTCTGTGAGTCAAAAGATAGCAAAGGTAAGGTTCAATAACACTTTTAGGCTTGTCTAGAATAGCTGTTTAATCCTTTGGAGATTCTTCAACATTTTCCAGGTTCCTCTTAAAATACAGACAGCAAAATAGGCCAACATTTCTAAACAGACCTTGCCAACTCCTGTTTAATAACCTTGCAAGTAGAAGACTATCCTGAGTCATCCCTGAGAGTCCAGCACAACTTTATAAGAACTGAATGAACTATCTACTTTGTCATTTTGACAGTCTAATTTGTCTTCTGTTGTTATTTTTGTATTGTATAACTCTAATAATCTACTTGCTGAAATCTCCTATATTCTGTTTTTAAATTTAATTTTGTATTGTTTTCCTTCCAGCTCTTTTTTAATGAGAGTATAAAATCTGACCAAGGGCTAAATCGGAAAGGGCTTAACCAAGTAAGTGCCATAACTGCATTAATAAGGCCATTCTCTGAGAGCCTCCTAGATATTTAGAATTTGCTCAGACATGATCATTCATTCATTCATTCATTCATTCATTCATTCATTTGCCATTCAGGATAGATGTTTTGAAAGCCAACATTTTGTTTTGTACTAAGCACAATAGCCAGAAGAGTCTGCAAATTGACATGTCAAAGGAAATATGATTCTTGCTCTTACAGAGTCTAGTGGGAGAAAGATAAAAATGAAGAAAATGAGTTTAATTGTTTACCTCTTTCATTAGAACCTAACAAATGAACAAAGGATTCTGGAGTGAGGCCTTGGACATAAAGGCTTAAACAAGGGAGATATGAGGATAGGATGCTCTGATGTGATGGCACTGAAACAAGCTTCAAGGCCATGAAGGACTCCAGATATGGCAATCCAGGCAGAAGGGACAGCAGATGCAAGAGATGGGTGTGGGCTGGACTTGGTACAGTGAAGGTGCTGCCCACAGGACCAAGTGGACAGTGTGCTGCGAGGCTCAGTGCTTGCTGCAGAGTTTGCTTCTGGAATGAAAACTTATTTGCACAGGATAACTTGAGACTAACGTAGATTTTGCATTTGTGATATGCCTTACATGTATACCTGTGTCTCAGTCTACTGTGCATGTGAGCCCCTGCAGATGACCTTCTTACCACCAGTTAATAATCCACAAATTATAAGTCTTCTACCACTCATTTTCACAAGCAAACTTCACTTTTAAGGAAGATAAAGCATCATAGTTATTAGAGTATTATTATATTTGTTACTCCTGCAAAATATGTAAAACTATGCACAGAATTTATTGGGTTCCTATCTTTTTCAAATGTGGTACTGATGAATCTTTTGAGTGCTTTTCCCCAGCCCCATTCTTCCCATAAGCTTTGTAGGTTTTTATTGGATAATTTTTCACAAGGCAATGATTTTTTTAGGTGTGCATATGCTGTATTACAGAAGATTGGTACCAGGGGAGGTCTAAGTAGGCAAGAACCAGGTCCTTATATGTGGCTTTATATACTGTGAGAAAGAAACATACATATGTATTTCCTAGTCCTAATGGGAAAACTCAGAATATTTTAAACAGGGGACTAAGGTGATTTTATCTGGTGGTGATGTGGTTGTTAGTCATGACTAAAGCAGCAATACTAGTTAGGAGATGACTATAACCTACAGGTCAGAGGCTTTACCGACATGGACTGCTGGAAGGAAATAGTGCGGTTGGAAAATGGCTTTGGATGTAGGCTAGGGCTTGGCTTGTTTGGACCTTGAAGGCTAGCTCTTCTTTACGGCCAACAGGAATTTCCAACAGCTGTACTTTCCCTGGCTCAAACCCCTCCAACACCTGGTTAATGGAGTCTCATGGAAAGACAGACACTGTCCATGTATGAGGGGATCCATGCTATGACATCATGCTCCTGCCGCAGTGCAGCCATGCAGTTCAAGATCACCTCCAAGAAATGAGAGCACCCTGAAGGTATCTTTTTCAATAAGAAATGCTAATTTATTTTTATTAATTTCTATTTCTTTTTAAAGATACACTTAGGATTAATAAAATAAATTACAAGACACAATGGTTTGAATCCTGGGATGCTTAAGGAATTAACAGAAACAAAACCCTCTGAAAACTCTGAGAGGATTGCTAAAGGGCCCATGGTACCAGCTGCCATAAACCAGGAAGCATAATGTTCAGATCTAGAAGTATAATAATAATGGGAGGATTAATTTTCAAAGTCTGAGAGGGATTACAGGGTAGATGGGGGGGAAATCAAAATGACTTTTGAAAGACTTAATCTTGTCAAACTAATCTAACTTTTGTTTCCACAGTAGCAATGGAGTTATAATGTGGCTCAGCACTTATTGTGCTTTTGATCAGGCACTTGCATGACATTTTCCTCATTTTTCCTCTCAGGTCGGAGGGTGATACCTGAATCAGAGGGAGGTCAAGCCTTATAGAGCCAATCATCAGGCAGGAGGGGCAGGCCCGGGTGAACATAGAGTCAAACATCCACAGGGAGTGTCCTAGAGCAGGCCAGGCTTGTCAGGCTGTGGACATTGACAGCCGCTGAATGTCGTTTATGTCATTAGGAAAGGAAGGAATGGAGGGTGTAACTGGGTCCTAAGACATGCCAGTAACTGCACTGACTTTGCTGGACGTTGAATGAACACCGGGCCCATGGTTTAGGATTGCAGGGGATAGGAAATCAAAGTCTGAAGACTCAGTAATCCTTCATTTGGCCTGTTCTGCTCTGTCCAAAGAAGCAGAAGACATTGCTTTTGAGGACCAGATGTACAGAGTATAGATTAAAACTTGGGATGATCTTCTAGATAATCTTCTTAGATATCCTAGTCCAATTGGGCTGCCATGACAAAATACATGGGGACGGTTAAATTATAAAGAACAAATTTGCTGCTTACAGAGCACTTTTTGAAGTTTGAGATCAAGGAGCTGGCAGAGTCAATCCTGGTTAGGATTCCTTCCTGTATGAAGGGCGCAGATGGCTGAAGGGCGAGACAGACTCCTAGACTCTCCTTGATAAGAGGCACTAATCCCATTTGGAAAGAGACCTCACGATCTCAAAAGCCACACTTTATGACATCATGACCTTGGTGACTAGGTTTCAGTATAAGAATTTTAGGGAGACACAAATCTATCAAAGCTGAATATAAAAGGATCCCTCCAATGTAGTTAAAATTAATTAATCACTAACAAAGCTAGGCAGGATAACAAACTACCTTAATAAGTAAGAGTCACTTGTAATTAAATTAGCAATGTCTAATTACATACAAATAATAAAAGAACAAAAGACTTAGCTGTTTGTGACCCATAATGGTATGGTAATATAGGACTTGGGGAGGTAGCACCATCTTCATTTATTACATTCACCTTTTTATGCTTTGTTTAAAGATGTTTTGTGACTACAATGCTATTTAATGTGCAAGACAGGCATTTTGTCCACAAAAGTTTCTAGGGGAAATAAAATAAATAATACTGACTACAGTTTGTTGAAAAGTTTATTTAAAAATATTTTATTATTTTTATGTTTTGTGTATGAGTATATTGCCTACATGTATGTAAGTGTTCCCCCTGCCTCCATCATGCAATGACCATGGAGGTCAGAAGAGAGCATTGGATCCTTTGGAACTGTAGTTATGGGTAGTTGTTAGCCAACATGTGGGTGCTGGGAATGGAACCCAGGTCCTCTGCAAGAGCAGCCGGTGCTCTTTCTTTTTTTTTTTTTTCTTGAGACAGGGTCTCCCTGTAGCCCAGCTGTCCTGGAACTCACTCTGTGTAGACCAGGCTGGCCTGAACTCACAAAGATCGCCTGCCCTGCCTCCCAAGGCTTAACCACTGAGCTAAGCTCTCCAACTCCTGAACAGATTTGGGAATATATATATATATATATATATATATATATATATATTTCACATGTGTTTTTGCATATTGTGAAATGTAAAATTTAGTCTTTATTCTTTTCACTTAAGGACATGAAGCTGAGGCTCAGGAAGGCCTCATAACATATCCAAACCCCCAAATTAAGACGCAATTGTTGCTGGATCATTTGTTGTTCATGCAAACACTCAAAGAAAAAAGCGAAAGAGACTCTGGTGAATACTGGGAACAGTCTTGGGAGGGGAGGGGGGTTGTCTCCCCTAGTCTTTTGAGGATAAAATACTTTCAATGTCTCCTTTTTCTTTTTCCTTGAGGACAGAGATAGCTTATAGCAGACACGATATTTTCAGATGTTTAGAATATCATATGGTCATTCTGCTTCCAAATTTTTGAAGGGATTCAGGGGCTGTCTGGTCTCAGAAGCTGTCTGAACTGTGAAAATTCATGAGGGTAACTCTACACAACAGCTCTCCAGGTGGTCTTCCAACCACCCCATTCTCCCTGCTTCTCGCTGGCAGTTCTCAAGAATAACTGTGGAATGTGTTGGGAAAGCAGCATTTGGAGATGGAAGGGGGCTGGGGCAGAACAGCCCACACTCTGCTCTAGTCCTCCTAGGAATCAGATGTGTTTGAATGCTTTCACCCTGAAGATCTTATCATCCCTGACTTTAAAAGCCAGCATGCACTGCTTTTCAGAGCTCCTCAGTTGCAGTGCTATGTTTGTGAGGTCAAGATTCTATCTGGCCTGGGTAGTTTTTCTTATCTTGGGGGACAGACTGGTATTGAACCCTAAGCTTCGGTTGCTCTTTCCTATTATTTGTAAACCAGGTAATCCACTTCCTAGAGCTCCTGCATAGTTGTGCTACTGTATCACTGGACTCTGGCAAGTGGGTGACCACTCTACAGAGAGTCAGGTTCTCAAGTCCCCTCAGCCTGTGTCTGTGATCACATCCAGACCAGTCACAGTAGCCAACTCACTACTTCATCGCCAGTTCCTGTCCATTTATGGGGGCAGGCTCTCAGTGGCCCATCTTCTGCAAAGCTATGAGAAGGAAACATGGGCTGTTTAGCATATAGATTTTTTTACCCTCTCTAGACAAAAGAGAAAAGAAATAGTAAAATTCATCTATTGTATCTTATTCCTAGAGTCAGAATTTGTTAGTAATTAGGGATCCAAATAGTCTTTCAGCTATTTCTTACATAGTTATCTCTTATTCAAAGTTGTTTTCTATTTTGTAATCTTAAAAATATGTTTGAGAGAGAGAAAGAATCAATAAAGCTTAGGTGACATAAGAAGCCAGAGGGGAATGTATGAACTTAACCATCTCCTCAAAAAATACACATACGATAACTGAACATGAGTGCTTGTGTATAGCTGAAGGGTATAGAACAAGGAACACAGTTCTAGACAGAAGAAACTTCCCTTCCAGTTCATCAGGGTAGTTCAAGAGACTCCTAAAATAGGACAGGCTATTGCCACAGCCCTTGATTACTTCCTAGGATTTGAAGGTAAGACCCTATTGCTGAAGACGGGACATATTTAGGATGCAGAACTTGGAGCAATGGCGCTGGAAGTGACCAGGAAGCCTTCTCCCTGAAGACCAGCTCTCATAGTTCTATAGGATACTAAGCTGCTAAGGGAGAAAATCAACCAGCAATCCACCTCAGCTCTAGAGCCTCACAAACACAATGACTGGCACAGCAAACTACCTCTATTGATGTAGCACTGGCACTGTTATCTAGGGGGCAATCAACAACTCAGCTATCTAATCAGACTTCTCGATGTGAGGGTGAGGGAACTCATGGGTGGCACTGTAAATATAGCCAAATACACATGACTGGAGAGTTCAGAGATCCTAGAGAAAACCCTATCTCTGGACAAATGAGATTTATTATTGTATGCTAAATATGGACCCTTTGATTTACAGACAAGTATACCATACACCACTCATCAAAGAAGCTTCTTTTTTGAAACAACTGGTCACACAGAGAATATATGTCTGAAAAATGCCCTAAGTGACACATCCACAGTGGAACCTCCACACCTAGTGTTGATGGAACATAGTAGAACAAGGGGTAGAGAGAATGCTAATACATCCCTCAATTCTCGCCAGCAAAGCCTCCACATACAACAGAGTGCGATGCACACAGAAAGCCAAGTTTTAGATAATAAGAGACTGCCGAGAATGTATACCTGGATAGGACTCCTACATTAAACCTGACCATCCATGGCTTAGGGACCATTGTGGAGGGGGGGTGGAAAGATTTTAAGAGCCAGGGTTGGTGCATGGGCATATGGAAGCAGGGGTTTTCATGTCTCTGGGAACATGCTCAGATGAACTTGCAACAATGGTGACACCATGCACAAGACCATGCTTACTGCATCAGACAAAAACCCAGCGTAGAACTGGGGAAATGGGCACCATTCCCAACCTTAGCAGAACTATTGGCAATTGATTAGTGCTGGATGAGAGAGAGTAGATCTTCTTTAAGGGAGTAACTAGATAGGATGACTAGATTCCAATGGATGGACTTGCATTGAGCAACATCTGGGATAAAACTTAACATATATGACAGAATGCCTGAAATCCAGTTGTGGGGGTGGAGGCTATGGAGAGTGTGGATGGGGAATGGGGTCTAGATTAAGATCTATTACACAAAATGCATAAAAATAAAAAATATTAAAAAGATATTTATTGTTAACATATATTTCGTTTAAAATGCATAAGATAAAAATAAATAAATAAAATACATAAGCTTCAAATATTAGCTGTAGATATGGCCACTGTGATTTGACTTCCTGTAATGCATGCTCCCCACACTGCTGGAGACCTGGGGAGATGATGTGAATACAATTTTCCAAATCCAGAAGCCTCTCTGCTGCTATTTTCACCATTCTGCCCTTATTAAGTGGTTATGTTTACAAAAAGAGTTGGAAGAATTCTCTTTTAAGCTGCAGAGCTTTTTAAACTTGAGGAGAGCTACCATCAAATCCCATGCTCTGAAGTACTATGCCCTCCTCCCTCCAACTGTGATGAGTATTCTGTTGACTCAAGATTTTAGATTTTAAAACTGAGAGTTACAGATTTTACTCACTGAATTCAAGTAGAAACAAATATTGAAAAGTATATGAGTATCTACAGTTGCAAGACCTTTATGTAAATTTATAATTTTATTTGCATGTATACATAGGTGCACATAATTCAATACAAAACTCTTCTTCTATGCAAAACAGGGTCTCTCTCTCTCTCTCTCTCTCTCTCTCTCTCTCTCTCCATGAGTTAATTAATAAATACTTTAAGGCTGGGCGTGGTGGCTCATGCCTTTAATCCTAGCACTTGGGAGGCAAAGGCAGGTGGATCTTTGTGAGTTCAAGACCAGCCTGGTCTACAGAGTGAGTTCCAGGACAGTCAGAGCTACAGGGAGACCTTGTCTTGAAAAGACAAAACAAAAACAACAACAACAACAACAACAACAACAACAAACCACTTTAACTGGCAGGACTTTGGGATGACATATGTTTTCTTTGTAAAAAAAAAATACCCAAGAATGGCTTGTTCAATGAACCAGAGCTTTGCTCAAAATCATCACATTCTAGAATTTTTTTAAGTATCTTTGATGCAAAGGCAAGAGAGTGTATCTTTGTGCAATCTCCAGATTTGGGATTTCATCTGGCTATGCCACTAACTAGCTAGGCAATTTTAGAGGACTCATTTCATCTTTGAGAGTGGTTGGAAGGTGACTTTGATCTCTAAACATCCATAGATTTGTGAAAATAATTACCCCCATTATATAAAGAAAGTCCTTTCTTTAAAGAAGCCTATCACGGTAGGAACACACTGAGGGTTAGTGAGGCTGCAACAAAGGAGAACGCCACACAGGTGACTCTGAAATGGCATGTGAAGGAAGTAATGCATTTTTGTTGCCTATGGTTGGGCTCAGAGATTCTTAGGGTGAGCTTTGAACTCTATGTCAGTGAGAAAAATGGGGGATGAAGAAAGAAATGTTATGTGAACTTCAAGATGTCCTGTGGCCGTAATTATAAAACTTGCGTCATTCTCATTTTTACCTACAATACTGAATTTTGAGTTCTCCAGAAAACAACTAATTAGATATCACACATAGACATGTGCACACATAGGTCCAGACAACACTAACACACCATCCATACTGTGATGTATATGGACATACACATGCACACACCATTGATACCATGATATATATGGACATATATGTGCACACACCATCAATACTGTGATATATATGGACACATACATGCACCCACCATCAATACCATGATGTATATGGACATATATGTGCACACACCTGTTCTTGTCATAGTCTAAGTCCAAAGTAGGAGAGGACTGATGTCCCCGCTTCTAGACAGAAAGGAAGAGGGAGAATTCTGGCCTTGCCTTTCTTCTGTTTTGGCCATCAATGGATTGGATGAGGTGACCCATGGTGGGAGTGCAATCTACTTACTCATTCCACCAGCCTAATTGTTACACCCATAAAAAGCACTTTCACCCAAAATGGTGTGAAAGAAATTTCCCAAGTGGTAGAAAACATGCACCTTCAATGTAACCTTCTGCAAGGCTGATCAATTACAGCATCAGTAGTTGTGGAGAATTTGGAATGTTTCAGAGGTCCAGAGTCTAATTATAATTTATCTTGGGCTATCCTTATCCTCCAAATAGCCATTCTTTGCCCACCTCCTTGTCTTACCTAACATCCTGTGACTAACAGATAAAAACCTTTTGGAATGTATTAACAAATCCCTACTTCCCATCAACCAAGGGCTGAGTTTCACCAGGCAGTATCGAGGCTTAAAGCTGAGATTTCTCTTTCGCTATACCTGTCTATTTGATATTTCTACCAATGTATTTGAAAAATGTATTGATTTATGACTTTCTGTTATTGTTATAGCAGCAAAAACTCTATGAAAGAAATCTGGTCAGGAGAATAAAAATCTCTTTCCTGGATGAAGACCCAAATTTCCAGTTTTGCAGAGTCACTCTCCTGGTCACAGACCACTCCTAGGAAGGTGGGTCACTTTAAGTTATGCTAAAGAGATAGGCTGAGTACCAGATGTGTTATTGAAATGGTGAACTTTTCCTGCCCAGAGTCCTAGCCCTCTAGTGAGTGCTTATTGACCAGGTCTCAGTTATTCAGCCTTCCATACCTTTCCTCCCTTTCTTCTTTGTATCTAGCCCTGTTTTCCTTAACACTTTGGGCTGCCCCAACATCTTGGACTTCTTTACCTTTTCTACAAAGCTCCCTTCTTTCCCATGGTGCAGTTGCTAGTCTGCCATCTGCCTGACCTTCAGGTTGGCTTTAAACAGTTAGGGCTTTATGGGTTTTTCCTTCTCTAGTCTCTTCAGGACAGCTTACCTGCTCTGAGGATTTTTCTTTAAATTCTAGTAAAATTACCTTATACTTCTGTTTTCTTTCATTTTATTTATTTATTCTATTATTATTATTATTATTAGTCCTTTTGAGACAGGGTTTCCCTGTAGCTCCAGCTGTCTTAGAATTTACTATGCAGACCAGGCTTGCCTTGAACTCACAGAGATCCACCTGCCTCTGCTTCCTGAGTACTGAGATTAAAGGTGCATGCCACCATTCCTGGCTTATTTATTATTTTAAAAATATTTTATTTTATTTATTATTTTCATTTTATGTATATGAGTATATTGCCTGCATTTATGGCTGTGCACCCATGTTGTGCAATGCCTGCATTTATGTGTGTTCACCCATTCTGTGCAATGCCTGCATTTATGTGTGTGCACCCATGCAGTGCAATGCCTGCATTTATGGGTGTGCACCCATGCTGTGCAATACCCAAGGAAGTCAGAAGAATGTGTCACTATTACTATAAAAACTTATGAAAGTGCTTCCAATTCTACACTGGAACACGGAATTTGAGGTAATCTAAATCTGATTTCCCAGGCTATGGTCACTCATCCTTGGCCCCAGAATAAACTATCTCTTATCCCTTTTGAGATCAGAGTTGTGCTTTTGTGTCTGACAATGTCCAACCAAATATCTTGTCAGCCTGTAACCTGGTCAGATTGGCATACAGTTAATCTACTGCATAGACTGTTTTGTAACTAACATTTCTTTGTGATTTCTTGAGGACATGAAGTATGACTTAGTAAGGATTAGGATTCTAAAACAGAGCCAGGGACCTGGCCTGCATGTAGCAGGGGTTTTATACACATCTATTTAAGAGTGAGTGAACAAATGAGTGGGCAAAATTGAAAGACACTTTCTGATATGGGTTAGTTGGGATAGGCAATGTGGGAGTGGGGAAGGGGGAACTTTCCCCTTCCTAGCAATTTGATTTCATTATCTTTTTTTAAGGAAGAGAAAAGCTTTCAAAACTGTTCCATTTACTGTTGCTTACTTGAATAGCTGTGACATTCCAAAGTTGGTATTCCTTAATAGCTGTGATTAACATATCTAAATACTTCTCCAGTGACTTCTGAAGCCTCTTTCTTTTGTTTGAAGTTTTATTATAATTTAGACTGGTACTTTTGAGAGGCCAAGCTGGTAGTTTTATTCTTATTCTCGCTGATTGAAAGCACCTTTTGTAAATGGATATTTCAGGGATAGGGCTATCCTCTTCCCCCAAGGACAGGAATCAATTTCAAATTCCTATCACTATGAAAACACAATTTGAAATACAATTTATGATCTAAAACATCCTGGTAGTCCCACAAGGAAATGAAGTACTGAAGATCTCCTCTTCTGCATAAATTGAGATTTTTATTATTTATTTATTTATTTATTTATTTATTTATTTATTTATTTTTATTTATTTCTTTTTGGCGTGAACAAGCTCTTCCTTATGCATCCTGCAGAGGAAAGCTTTAGATTAGCTCAGACCTTGTCACCAGTGCTCAATTAAAAGTCTGAATTAATAAAGCTGCCTTAATTGGTCTGACAGAACTAGCAATATGACCTTATCACCCAGCTATACCTGCCTGATCTTGGATTTAAATGTCCATAAAAGATAGCAACTAGCGAAATCCTGTTTTCTTAATAACCTACCACAGTCACAGTTACAGCATGCAGTGCCCCAGCTCACAACTTTATCCACCAATCTAGAATATGTTCTGGAGCTAGTTAAATGAACTTAGCTATCAAAATGCTAAGCTTGATAGCTCATTTATCTTTCTGTCTCACAACTCGACGTTACAATACAGTGGTGATTGATCTTGCATCTTCCAGGTACCATATAGTATAAAAACTAAGAGAAGATTAATTAAAAGCTGTCTTACCCAGACAGGTTTTTAAATAAGTTTTAGATTTACACTATATATCAGCTGAAGCAGAAAGACATTCTAAGACCAGAAGCTCTGTAATACCAATTGGATTTTTCTTTTATGTAGAATATGTATGCAGTGGTCCTGATCACCATTATTATTCTTTCACAAGGGTGGAATACCAAAATGAGGCAGAAGGACCTGAGACAAACATGCTCTAGTTGCCTGCATTCCAAAGCAGATAACACAGAGCAATAGAGAACATGTTTCTACAGATATAGTCCTCACTCAGTCATCAACTTAGTTCTATCTTTCTTCTTTGAATTTAATTTGAAGTTGAAGAGAGTGTGTAAGAAATTGTTGTTGAAACATGTTTGAAAAAGAAGAAAAATCTAATTCTATAGGCATAGCTCATATCGAAAGGAGAGGGTTTTATTTATTAATTAGTGTTTAGCATTTGCAAAAAAGAATTGTAACATCCACCCAGTGGAGACCTGTGTCACATTGATACAATGGAAATTGGGATCTCCTCTTAGGTATTTTTTTTTACCTCATTTATAACATGATTTTAAAATAGACTTTAGCAAAGGCTTAAGGATAATGTGAATCTCAGTGGCTACTGGGAAGAAGAGGAGAATGGAGAAGAGAAGGAACAAAACTCATCCCCATCAGTGGCATATGCCTTTTATTCCAGCACTGGAGGGGGAGGAGGGAGAGGCAGATGGATCTCTGGTGTTCATAGTGAGTTCCAGGGTAGCTGGGGCTACAGGGAGACCCTATCTTATTGCACTAGCAAAACAGCCCCCTTCAGGGAAAACTCCTGGTCAGGAGAACAAAATCTTTGGCTTCGATGAAAACCTAATGTTCCAATTTTGCCACAAAAATCACTTGCTCACAGTACCACCCCTAGAAAGGGTGATTCAGCTTAAGCCACACTGAAGAGATAGGTGAAATAACTGTGTGTTTAATGAGAAAAAGTGTGTTTAATGAGAAAATAAATGCTTCCTGCCCCTCAGAGTTTTTGACCTCCATGTTGGCTTAAGGCATGGCTTTCTCTTTCTTTTCTCCTTTATTCTCCTCAGGGAAGCCTCCAAGATTTACAGTTTGTGTGCCCTGTTGGATTTTCCTTTAAACTCTAATAAAATTGTCTGGAAGCTTCCATTTGAGTCCATTCTTAAATTCTTTTATTAATGACACTAAGCATCCTAAGAGAGGACTCCATTTTTCTCTGTATCAACATGGTAGACTGAGTTCTTCAGAAAAATAGACATATTTATGAAACTGCCTGTCTATGGTCTAATAAACTTCTGTGTTGGGGGGGTCATAATTTTGGGCAGGAAAAGTTCACCTTCTTATTAATGCACGGGGTATTCTGCCTATCTGTTTAGCACTGCTTAAGGTAAACCCACTTTCTTAGGGATGGTCCCATGGCCAGGTGATTGAGCAGGCAAAACTGAAAAGTTGGGTTTCTATCCAGGCCAGAGATTTTTATTTTCATGAGCAGGGGATTTCACTTAAGATACCTCTTTTACTACTGTAACAACATAACTTGTTTATGTTACTTCCAATCTTCTGAAGAATTTAAAGGCATTATTCTTAAGTAGGCTGTTAGAAAAAGAAGTCCAGCAGCAATTGGTGTGGGAAAGGATTCAATGTCACATCACTTTTCAGAAGTGATTGTTATTAGGTGAGATGGAGTTGTGAGCTTGGGAGCCATGACCTGGCCTTGAGGTAGGGGAGCATTCCAAAGGGACAGTACTCTATATCAGTGAGATGTGATGGGGCCTCAGAGAGAAAGAGAGGCTTTCCCTTAAAACCTGAAGAAGAACTTCATCATAAGATATAGCTTGAAGTAAAAAGAAACAGGATCCATGGATGGGGGACAAGGGGAGGCCCAGAAGAGAGCCTTCAGAGGAAGCCTGAAAGCAATGGAAGATAGCTAGCTATTACATCCTTACAGGGGGTGGTGGGAGGTTCTACACCATGTGATTTAGTCTGGGATAGCCTGCATGACAAGGATCAGGGAAGAGCGAGCTACTGGGTAGAACCATCAATTAATGGCTTGCTAACTCTCTGTCCCAAAGGGAAAGCTACAAGAGTTGTGAGGAGGGGTAGCTTGCATTCTTCAGGCTGTGGGATATGGTCACTTAGAGTGACTAGCATCTTAAGGGGACAGACTCATAATCTCACATATGCTTATGTTTTAGAAAAAGTAACTGATATCCAAAAGTGCTAATTTACCAGAGATAGCCATTGGCTAGTAAACAGTAGACCGAAGCTTCTCATGACAATGGTATAGTTACTTCCAAGGCTGCCATGTTGCTTTTCGCTTCCATGCAGAGCAGTAAGTACACCTTCATATACACCTAGAGGGATTCTCAAAGGCAGCAAAATATTAGACTCATTGTTAAGCTGCTCAACCTTCAGCTCCCCATTTACACAAATTTGTTTCTTCCTTGAGTTATGCTACTCTTCCAGGTGAGAGTGTCCCTCCTTAGCCATCCAGAAGGTTCTTCAGTAGTCGTACTGGGTGGAATTCTCTATTTTAATCAATTTTTAAAAGTTTCTTGAAAATGAAATCATCAAGTACTATTTTCTCAGATATCTAAAACATATAATTGAGCTGTCTTTGCAAAGCATTAAGTTTGTAATCCTAAAGATTCCTATTGATTAACTGCAGAGAAAATGCATTCATCTCTCTCCTCTGTAGTCATGCGGCACTCATCGTATATCATGAATGATTATACTTGTAGTAGCTATAGGCTTTGTTTTTCAAAAGACAGGAAGTTTTCTTTAGTTTTTATCCAAAAGGGAAGAAAAATGAAATGTATTGACCTCGTAATGAGTCATGAGCAATGTTGCCTACCATCTAATTAATGCCAAATATCTAACTCAATTCATCAAACACATACCAAGTGTCTTCTGAATGTTAACACTGTGCTAAGAATGTCTATGACAAAAAGATGCTTAACACATAGTTATTTTCCCAAAGGATTTCCTGTGTAGTTTGATAATATTATTCTACCCACACATAAAATAAATAGCTAACATGATCTCCTTTGGTGACATGACTTATAGGGAAATAACTTTCTTCAGAACCTTGGACTTTACCTGCTGAAGTGCAGTTTAGAATCTGAAGAAATTTCCACAAGAAACATTGAATCTGCAACCTTCTTCAAAGTAAGATTTCTTCCCATAGAAAGTGTTTGCCAATGCTGTGATGTCCCAAGGCAAAGAGAAATCTGACTGTTCTCTGTCTGGGACCATGTTATTTCACTTAGCATAATGGCTTCAAGTTCCATCCATTTACCTGCAAAGTTCATGATGTCATCTTTCTTTACTGCTGCATAGAACTCCATTGTGTAGATATACCACATTTTTGTCATCCAGTCATCAGTTGAAGGGCATTTGGGTTAGTTCCAGCTCTTCGCTATTGTGAAGAGAGCTGCAATAAATGTGGACGTGCATGTATCTTCGAGGGAGAATGAGTCTTGTGGGTATATACCCAGGAGTGTTATGACGGGTCAGGTGGTAGGCTCATTTTGAGTCTTTTAAGGGTTCTCCACACTGCTTTCCATAATGGTTATACAAGTTTACATTTCCACCATCAGGGGATGAGTGTTACTTATTCCCCTCAACTTCTCCAGCATTTGGTGTCTTTTATGTTCTTGATCTTAGTCAGTTGCATCAGAATGAGATGATACCTGAGAGTGGTTTTAATTTGCATTTCCTTAATTATTAATGATGTTGAACACTTTTTAAGATGTTTCTCAGTCATGTTTCTTTCCTCACTGGTGAAGTCTCTGTTCATTTCTTTACTCCATCTTTTGAGTAGGTCATTTGTTTTCTTTGTTTTTTGAGTAGTATATATAGTTTTGACATTAATATTTTGTCAGATGAATCAGTGGTGAGGATTTCCTCTCACTCTGTGGGTTTTCTCTTCACTTCCTTGATTGTTTCTTTCGATGTGCCAGTGAGGCAATGCAGACCTGCCTTGACTCTTGGGGGGGTTCAACACCCAGCCCAGGAATTTCCAGCTTGTGCTCCAGACAAGAACTTGAAAAATTTATGGAGAACCAGGAATATGCCACCAACTGTCTTGGCTACCACCTTTTCAAACTTGTCAATAAGATAAATTGGGAACATGACATGTTCCCTTCTGTCTGAATGGAGATACTACTGTAGTCTTTATAAAAAGTCTTTATCCAAACCCTCCAGAGACAATAAAATCATAAAACAAGGAAGGTCCCTTCTCTAGAGATCTTGATAACTCCGGCCTTTATCTAACTCATCCTAGAGAAGGTAAGGCCAAAACTATTATTCTTCCCCAAATAGAGGCATCAGAATTGATTAAGATATTGGTGAAATTATCAGGGTCTAAGACCATAATCACTAATAAGCATGGATCAGTTCTATTCTGGAAATGGACCCCAGGGGCATAGAGTTGGATAATCATATTGCCCCCTTCAAAACTGAGGCTGGCCTTTCAGAATAAGGAGAGAGAGAGAGAGAGAGAGAGAGAGAGAGAGAGAGAGAGAGAGAGAGAGAGAGAGAGAGAGAGAGAGAAAACACAGACAAGAGAGAGAACACAGATAAGAGAGAGAGAACACGAGAGAGAGGGAGAGAGAGAGGAGGATAATGAGTTCTGGGCGACTCTCCATCACCTTCTCCTATTCTGTTTTTGCTTTGTAGATGGGAAACACAGCTTCAAAGATACCTCCTTGCTCTTCATTGTTTTGTCTCCTGACTAACTGGAAGAATTTAGATCCTCAAACTCTCATTAAGTGCTTACTTTCTTTTCTACTCATGTTTGGCCTGACTACCCTTATGGAATGGAGATAAATGGCTACCAGGGGTGACCTTCGATTATAATACTATACTTCAAATAGATCTGTTTTGATAAATGGGTGGGAAATGTGCTGAGATCCCCCATGTTCAACTTTTCTTTAGTCTCTGGGATCACTCAAATTAGAAAAAAAAGAATAGACTAAACTCCCATACTTTGGCAGTAATGATATGCTGTAATACAGGGGGAAGTTCTCTGAACAAAACAGAAAACAAGCTGAGGAGGCTCCTTCACAAACCAAAGTGCAAAACACCTTGATAGCCCTTACCCCAGGATTGTTTTCCCCTGAGTTATCCATGGAACTATCAAGGACTTCTTCCTTTTGATTGAATTTAAAGAGATTTAAAAGAACCTAGAAAATTATACTGAAAATCCTGGCCAATATATAAAACTCTTCCATCAATTAAATCAGTTAAATAAACAATTGGGAAAGTAAAATGCTGTTGTTAGAACAAACCAAAACCTCTCTAGAAAGAAGAATTTTAGAGCAGTACACTTGGGTTAGAAATGATTTTGATACTACCCACATCAAGGGAAACACAACAGAGAAAGAACTCCCACTGGGGATGAAGTAGTTCCCTACACAAATCTAGAATGGAACCCTGGAAATGAGAGGGACAAATGGCTTGTACTGTGCCATAGAGGGTCTCAAAAAAGGCTGAAGCCACACCTTTAAACTCTTCTCAACTTTTCACATTTACCAGGAGAATAATGAGTCCTGAATTGCATTGCATTGCCTTCCCTAGTAGATTCCAGAAGGCAGTGAAGAAGGTTATCAATATAGAAGTAGGGTCACAGGAAGAGGAGAGCCTCCTGAGAGATGTATTTCTCACTCAATTAGCCCAGACATCCATAAAAATCTTCAGAAGTTGATAGTTGAAACAAGCAGGCCCTTGGATAATGCAATGCAACTGTTAATTTGGTCTACTATAGTAATGAACAAGAGCAAGAGAGGAAAACAAGTGCTCTGGGGAATTAGTAGCTGTCATGAGGTCCAACTGACAATAGCCCTCCCTTCCCAGAAAGGATGCTTTCTCTGTAGACAGGAAGGGCACTTCCAAAGGGAATGCTCACAGAGATGTAAGCTCCCACTGAGATCCTGCCCCAAGGGTGAGGAAAATTACTAGAGAAGTCAATGTCCTGGGAATGATTGGTACCCAGGTCATTCTCCCCAACATAATGAGGAGTCCTTGTGGTACCCATATTGGCTCCC
Organism: Rhizomys pruinosus; assembly: GCA_009823505.1. NCBI lineage: Eukaryota > Metazoa > Chordata > Mammalia > Rodentia > Spalacidae > Rhizomys > Rhizomys pruinosus. Next base: position 425,994 of record VZQC01008874.1, read on the forward strand.
ATCACACCTATCTTAGAGGAATTCCATGCAGTTCTGACTGTGGAGGATCCCCAAATCAACAAGCCAACTTTCTCATAGACAGAGGATCCTGATTCTTGGCCCTGCCCTTCTTCTCTGACCCCTAGTTCTTAAATTCCTCTACTGTTCTGGGCATATGGGGCATGGCCATAGAATGTTTATACCATCCCAACCTTTGGTTTGTTCATAAGGAGATCTCCATTTTGTGTCACTCCTTTCTGGTAATGCACGACTCTACTGACTTTACTGTGGAGAGATTTATTGTTCCAACTCAAAGTACAACTATTATTCTCCCTACAAAACTACAGCTGCCTTTAGTAGTGAGAAGAGCTAGAATACCCAGCCCCATGGTTATCCATCTTAAAGACCCTGTCCTTCTTCCCTCATCAAAAGAAATTTCCCCATAAACCTGAGACCAAGGAAGGATGAATCCCAACCACCATGAATCTAAAACAATAGGATTATTAATTGAATGCCCTAGCCTTTCTAACACCCCCATTTTAGGAGTCAAAAAAGCCTCAATAAATGGAGATTAGTATAGGACTTCTGTTTGATCAATGAAACAGAGGTTCCTCTGTACCCAGTGGTCGCTAACCTTTGCATCCTTATGAGTCAGATTCCCATGATACTAGCTTCCATTCAATGCTTGATCTCAGGATGTCTTTTTCTGGACTCTACTTCACCCAGATAACCAACCTCTATTTGAGGATCCTACTTGAAAAGCAGGGCAAGTCACATGGATAGTCCTCCCTCAGGGCTTCTGAGACAGCCTCCATTTATTTTGTCTGGCCCTTGCCAAAGACTTAATGGATTGGACCTATCCAGGAGCCACTTTAATCTAATATGTGGGTGATCCTGTCTTATGAGGTTCAACTGAGACACAATTCTTCCTTAATTTTTTGGATAACAGAGGTTCTAAGGTCTCGGGATAGAAAACCCAATTATGTCAGACTAGGTTTTCTACAAAAGTCTGGTTCTATGTAAGGCAACCAGGGTTTGGGACCTAAAGGGATCCACTACTCTTAGTTTTTCCTCTCCCAAGATCCTTTGAGGGATTACTAGATAGTGTAGAATCTGGATCCTTGGGTATGAGAACTTGCTAAGCCTCTTCATCAGGAACTTAAAGTGACACATACAGGAGGCCTAAATCAGAATGAATGGGACCCATAATTCCATGAGTGATTTCAAACGCTCAAAGGGGTCCTAACCTAGGCCCCTGCAGTAGGTCTGCTGACTCAACAGAGATTTCAACTATATGTTACTGAAAAACAGAACACAGCCATAGGAATGATTAATCACCTCATAGGGCCTTCTCAGCTGATAGAATATCTAAGCAAAGAATCAGACCAAATGGCCGAGGATGCCCAGTTGTCTCTGGACAGTGGCAGATCCTCAGAAATTTGCTGTAGGGCATCCCTTGACACTGCTTTGGCCATCAGAAGGGACATGCCTCAATAGCTAGAGGCAAAAAGGTGGCAGATTCAGAGGACCTATCCTCTGGGAGGGGACCTCCTACTAACCACTGTGGGACCTGAATATTCCCCAGAGGAATTATCTTTGTTCACATAAGAAAATTATCAATTAGATCTTCAGGGATGGTTGCTAGTCCTGTCCCTGAAGGCCAATTTTACTCCTTAAGACTGCACAATGGAAGGTAATTGAAGCTTTGTATCAATTATATAGTTTAGGATAAGAGAATAAGTATATACTAGTCAAAAGGATGTTCAAAGGATGAAGCCTCAGGAACACAATCCAACAGATAATCAGGAGTGTGAGATAGACATAAAACGACACTTCTGTGACTGATGAGATGGCTCTGCAATTAAGAGCACTGACTGTTCCTGCAGAAGACCTGGGTTTGAGTCCCAGCATTCACATAACAACTAACAACCATCTGTAATTCCAGTTCCAGGGGAACCAATGCCCTCTTCTGTCCTCGATGGACATTTCATGAGACAGGTACACTTACATACATGCAGGAATACACTGATACATGTAAAATAAAAATAAAAATAAAAAATAAATAAAATGACCCTTTGAATAGGCACGTACAGGCGCCTGGAATCCAGAGGCAGGGGACATATCTAGATGAGGACTGGCGACTAGACTATGCCCACGAGCCTAGAGGTCCCACTTCTAAATGCTTTCTGGTCCCAGCTGACAATTTCATTGGCTGAATAGAGGCACTCCCAAGACAGAGAGAAAAATCTTCTGCAGTACTCAGAGTATTACTCTTAGAGCTAATTCCTCACTCAGGATTGCCTGGGAGGCTCCAGAGTGACCAGGGCCCATCCTTTAGGGCTGAAGTCACTCAACACTTATCAAAGGCTCTGGGAATCCAATGCCACCTGCACTGCACCACCCTGCAGCGTCAGTTCTAGGGAAAAGCAGAGGAGGCCAAGGAGCTCCTAAAGAGACAGTAAAGAAACTAATTCAGGAACCTCACTCTCCATGGGCCAAATTTCTCCTTTTAGCCCTCCTGAGACTCAGGAACACCCCAACTACAGGGTCTCACTCCATTTGAGGCTGTATGTGGTAGACATTTCTTTTTGTTGTTGTTTTTTGTGTTTTTGTATGTGTGTGTGTGTGTTTTGGGTCTTTTTTTCAAGACAGGGTCTCCCTTTACCCCAGCTGGCCTGGAACTTACTATATAGACCAGGCTGGCCTTGAACTCACAGAACTCCACTTGCCTCTGCCTCCCGAGTGCTGGGATTAAAGGCATGTGCCCCTGCACTTGGCAGTAGGCATTTCTTAACCAATGATTTGATACTAAACTCTAAGAGCAACTATCTAGTGTAATGAATTACTCAGCCAAATTTCAACAAGTCCTATCTGACTTGTGGACAAGACTCCCCTGAGGGGAGCAGATAGGACTTCCCTTCTGTCCAGAACAGTTACTACTTATTAGAAACCCAGATCCCACAAAGGCTCTCTCCCAAACCTCCTGGGAGGGTCCATATCCCACCATCCTATTCACTTCTCTGGTAGTTCAACTTGCTGGACTGCATGATTGTTTACCCTGCACTTTCCTGGAACCATCTGGTAAGACAAACTCCAGTCCATCACTGAGACTCACTACACCTATGAATCTTTGCAGGACATGAGAATACTCTTCAGGAGATAACACCCCCCCCCCAGGCAGGTAATTCTCAATGTCCTCCAAATTTTGGTAAGTCTCTCTTATGTCTAGCACGTGTCTAGGATATGTGGGGATCAGCCTTCTGATAGGGTTAACTTCTCCCTCTTCATAGGATGTCTGCCTCAAGTTACTATATAGTGCCATTCTTTCTGGTGGTTCTTTTCCTGAGAACCCAGGGGTACACCCTGATCATAAGTCAATGCACCCACTCATCAGGTTCTAATATTCTTTAATCATAGAATACACTCATGGTTTATTCTTACTTGCCTTGATGGTGCTTTCACTGCCACCAATAAGTGGGGTAAGAAATGGCCCACAGGGATGGCCAGGGAGGAATCCATGTACATAAACTAAGCCCTGTAGTTGAAAAGTCTCTTTAAACTTATATCAAACTGACCTTTTTTGTCTGGCAGTCTCCTTCTAGAGTCTTCAGGGTCAGAAACCCTCCAAAGTCACACCATCTGGCTAGAGATCCACATATACCATTGGACTCCTCTCACCTGAGTCCCTCTATATCACCACTGGATTAATGTTTGACCCTCAAAACATAGTTGCTCAAGACTGAAGTTAGACTTGTCACCAACATCGTCTAAAGGGGACCTGCCCCTTGGGTAGCTAGCCTCCCATGCAACTGTGTACTGCTCCTAGAACTCCCTAGTAAATAAAAAAAAAAAAAAAAAAAAAAACAAAAAAAAAAAAACACGTCTTTCTCAGTGGTCCCATAAGTCAACTCTAACCTCCCTATCTTTACAAAAGGGACAAATCAGGAGCCCTGTTAGCAAACTAAGACCACAGCCTATTTGTAAAGGAATCCAACACCCCGTTGTAAAACTTGCCGGAGTCAGAACTGCACTCACCACACCTAAATTCTACCTATAGACCATGGAGAGGCCTCACTAAAGGATCGGATCCACTGGGACTTTGTCTCTCTTTCCAGTTGTCAACTTGATCATGAGGTCTGGTTCTGTCCAGATGTATCCCCAAGGTGGCCTTTGGTTTCCTCTCCAATTAAATAGAGCATATAGTATATGAATCAAGGATTATATTGCCAGGGAGGAAATAAAAATGAAAGGGTGGTACTAACTGACTTTGCAACAGATGAAACCAGGATATGGTATACCGAACAGCCAGAGTTGGCCATGAAATTCCCAGCCTTAAATCAAACCTACCTTAAGAGGGATATAAGAGGAAACTCTCAAGGTAACTGTAAAACGCTCAGTTCCTGATGAGATTAGATTCCGAGACAATTTGGCCTGCTTCTAGATTTAAACTAGAAACTGACAAGCGTCTTAAATTAATGGCACATCAAGACACAGTAATCTACCAAGTAGAGAAACTAGGAAGCTGAGAAGGACCAAATGTGTTGAGAGATATAAGAAAATATGATAAAGCCTGGTGAGGATTTTTTTAACTTTCACAAGATCTAGACAGAATTCTCCTTCTTGTCCTAATCAGCATCGTACTGCTTCTCTCAGGGATAATCTGTGTTTATGGAGGCTGGTGAACATGCCAGTGGCCAGCACCTAATGGCAGTTTTTATTCCCCCTGCTTCCAAATGCTCTGCCTCAAAACAAATGAACAAACCATCGGGGAGCAAGATTTTACTGAGGCTTCTCAGATAACACAATACACACAGCAGCAACCCACCCTGGACCAAGATCCTTCTGACCTGCCTCCTAGACAGATCTCTGATGGGTACCCCATCTGACCTGCCTCCTAGACAGATCTCTGATGGGTACCCCATCTGACCTGCCTCCTAGACAGACCTCTCTGATGGGTACCCTATCCGACTTTCCTCCTAGACAGAGCTCTGATGGGTACCCATCTGACCTGCCTCCTAGACAGACCTCTCTGATGGGTACCCTATCCGACTTTCCTCCTAGACAGAGCTCTGATGGGTACCCCAACTGACCTGCCTCCTAGACAGACCTCTCTGATGGGTACCCCAACTGACCTGCCTCCTAGACAGACCTCTCTGATGGGTGCCCCATCTGATCTGCTTCCAAACAGACCTCTCTGATGGGTACCCCATCTGACCTGCCTCCTAGACAGACCTCTCTGATGGGTACCCCATCTGACCTGCCTCCTAGACAGACCTCTCTGATGGGTACCCATCTGACCTGCCTCCTAGACAGACCTCTCTGATGGGTACCCCATCTGACCTGCCTCCTAGACAGACCTCTCTGATGGGTACCCCATCTGACCTGCCTCCTAGACAGACTTCTCTGATGGGTACCCCAACTGACCTGCCTCCTAGACAGACCTCTCTGATGGGTACCCATCTGACCTGCTTCCTTGAAAGACCTCTCTGATGGGCACCCCAACTTACCTACCTTCTAGACAGACCTCTCTGATGGGTACCCATCTGACATGCTTCCTTGACAGACCTCTCTGATGGGTACCCCAACTTACCTGCCTTCTAGACAGACCTCTCTGATGGGTACCCCAACTGACCTGCCTCCTAGACAGAGCTCTGATGGGTACCCCAACTGCTGTCATTATCTACGACCTGAGAGGGCAGGAATAAGTCAGAAAGACCAAAGGCCCCTCAGAAGCTGGAGAGACAAACTAGACAGTCACAGAGACAGTTCTTAGGTGAGTTCTAGTTACTTCTACTTTCATCCAAGATGGCTCACTTCTATCTCTATTCTTGTCCAAACTTATCCCTTTTTAGGTGTTTGTTTGTTATTTGTTTTTCCAGCCAGCAGGCACTCTTCTGCAGAAATTTCAAATGTCCAACCCTTGTTTTGCTCAATCTTGTTCCTGCTTTTGAACCTAGCAGCACCATGCATCCTGGCCTAACCAATCTGAAGGTGAAAGGGGAGTCCAGACCGTCCCAAATTCTACCCTAGAAAACATGAAAGCCCAGACTCCAGGGAAATTAGACAGTACTCCAGACTTCCCATCAGTTGCTTATTGTTGGTGTAAAGAAAGGCTACTGATTTTTCTAGATTTATTTTATATCCTGCCACTTTACTGAAGGAATCTTGTGCTGGGAAAAAAGAAAAGGAGCTAGATACTGACATTTGAACTAACTGGGAATATAAAATGCTAGTTGTTTTATTTATAGTTAGTATTNTCCAACTGGACTATGGGAACCTTGGGTTGTTCAAAATTTGGACATAGATACTTGCAAAATGCACCAATTACTTAATTGTATGACATACTGAGTAACATCAGTGTTTTCTGCAAACAACTGTGTCATTGTATTGCAGAATCACTTAAAAATAAAAAAAATAAATAAAAAAAAACTTTTTCAAGATTTTGAAGTGTGGGATCCAACCCTAGACCTAGTGCATTAGAAATTTTTGAGATAGGGTTCAGCAAGCTGTACTTCAGCAAAGCCTACCACCTTTTTATATATGACAGGTTTGAGAGTTGCTTCCTTATGAGATTAGGGTAGCTCTTGGCATGTCTTGGAACTTTGAAGTGGAATTTTTTTGGGAGATGCAACAGCCTACAATTAATGTGTGAGAGATCATGAATGATCCCATCCTATGAGAAACTAAAATGCCATTTCAGTTGATCTGTCTCCGAAATTTTGCATGTATATTAAAAGTTTTGTAAAATGAGTCACAGTATAAAAGTATCAGGAAACTGGGGTTTTAAAGAAAAAAATCTGTGGCAAATTCTTTTGTAAAGTAAAAATTCCAATTTATCTATTTTGTAACAGAATTTTATGTATTGAATTTTCTTGGGGGAAAGCAGATTGCATCTGGTCATTTATGCATTGGAAGTGCTTTTGAAATATTTGATCAGCTGATACCAGACTCAAAATATTCTAGGTTGTAGAAACTAAGAAATTTGCCATCTTTACTATAAATTCTTCAAGGCAGAATTCGATGCTTTTCTCCATAATTTAATTCAAAAGGCCTTTTCTCAAGATAGTGCCAAGCAGGGAGGGCTGCATGCTGTGGTGAGGAGCACTGGTGTCTAGGGTCTTTGCACGTGCCAGCTGTGTCATCTTGGGCAAGGTCCTTTCTCCTGGAGTTTAAGCATAGGTTTTGGTGTAGTTATGTTAAGAACATACATGAATAGCACTAAAGCTGGTTAAAGCACGGCTTGTCTGAGTGGGCCTGGGAAGGCTGCATCAGGGCTTTTCTGGTGCCTGGCTTTAGGGCATAGACCAGTTTTAGCTGGGCTGAGAGAATAGGGCGATCCTGTGAATAGTCAGACACCTATAGGAATATGGAAATTGAGTCACTAAGTAATTTCAGAGCCACTTTCCCAGACATTCCTGTGATAAAGGAAGAGTCCCTGCCTTCCATCTGAAAAACAGCAGTTGGTACTGGAAAGAAGTCCTCTGGATATTATATTTTTCAATATGCCCTCAACTAACTCATGCTCACAGTAGACTTTCTAACATTATTTCAGGGTAAAGGTTTGTGCCCTTAAAATAGACATGTCTGGGCTGGAGAGATGGCCTAGTGGTTAAGAGCGCTGACTGCTCTTGCAGAGGACCCGGGTTCGATACCCAGCACCCACATGGCGGCTGAGAACCATCTTTACTCCAGTTCCAGGGGAATCCAAGACCCTCTTCTGATGCCTGCGGCATTGCACGACACGGGTGCAGAGACCTACGTGCAGACAGTACATTCATACACAAATAAATAAATTTAAAAAATACTTAAAAAATAGACATGTCATTTTTCAACAAATATATATATATATATATATATAT
>VZQC01008874.1:434744-468832 GCA_009823505.1 Rhizomys pruinosus
TTTTTTTTTTTTTTTTTCTAAGCACTGAGCTTGTGTGAGTAACTGATCCAATGGATTTATTGGCTATCAAGAAGACATGCCCTTCATCTTCTCTTGCTCCTGATTTTCTGACTTCTACTTCTTTAATTCCTACTTTGTTCACTGGCTGTGACTCATTTGTTTTTCAGTGTGAGTTCAGGACAGAAGGCCTTCTAGGCTTTGGTTCTTAATGTAGAATACGAAGTGAAAGCTAATCTCCAGTGACTGAAAGTTTGGAGATAACTCGGGCAAAAAAATAAAATCTTTAATTCTAACTGTTTACGTGTTTGCCTTCTCACTCCATCAAAGTAGTGAAATTGAGTGGAAGGATAGTCCCAGGTTTGTGGCAACAGAACTTAATTCTCCATTTGATTTTACCCAGCAAGAACAGTTTTATGGCATTGATAATTTCGTTTGCAAATGGTGTATTTTAAGCAGTAAACAAATATTACTTTCCAGACACCAAAGATGAGTTAGGTGCAAGGCTCGAATCATCTGGTGCTAAACCTGGAGCCCAATTTTAAACCAGTTTTGAGTGCTTCTTTATGGTACTCTATGACTGTTATGCTGCACTCCAATGGTAAGAAGGAGAAGCAGCCTCAGCAGGAGTTGATCAAAGGTCTGGATGGGATACTGCAGCTGTGGACCTGCAGAGTTACTACTCATCTAAGATCTTTTCACTTGTATGAATTTCACTAAATCAGAGAATTTCCTTGATACTTTGTTTCTTTCTTCCCATAAGTAATTACTCTTTATTTTAACTGACAGAATCATTTGCATTTTGAATTTTTCATCTTTATTGAGATATTGGCAAAGATTAATCTGTCCAGAATATTCTGGGTGTTTGGCTTTAGTGTTTTTGGACTATGAATGGGATTTAGCAAGCAAACAGTTTATTATTTCTCCCACCTTCTAGGCTTATTTTCAGACAAGTTTTATTTTTAAAAATGTGTGTAACCTTCTGCTTTTTTGCCATTGCAGGCCTTGGTGAAGACAATGAAAACTGCTCAGAGTTGCTGTGTGTCCGTGAATAGACTCATGGGTGCTAGGGGCTCAGATACCTGATGACAGGAGACAAAGCTACAGTAAATATCACACATTATAAAGTCCTCCTGCCCATTTCCTTCAGTCGCCTGTATCTCTCCTCTCATAGAATGTCATCTCTTGCCTTTCCCATTCCTTTCTTATTTCTTCTCCACCTGTGTGTCCTTAAAAACAAAACAAAACAAAACAAAACAAAAACCCCCCACTTTTCTGGGGGTGGAGATGGCTCAACAGTTAAGAGCACTGGGTACTCTTGTAGAAGACCAAGGTTTGAGTTCCAGCACCCACATGGTGGCTAACAGTCCCATAACTCCAGGGGATCCAATACACTCTTCTGACTTTTGTGAGCATTGCACAACATGAGTACACTTACAAAAATGTAGACATTACATTCATACACATAAAATAAAAAATAAAAATTTTATATTAGTCTAAAATGTGCGTATGTGTGCACATATACCAAAATTACAAAGTCTGAAAATAAATGATATGTTAATTCCAGAACACATTTATGGATTCATATTTTAATAGTAAAGTTGCATGCAGGTAAAAAGAAAAATAACTTTACATTCCTAAATTACACAACAAGTTGAGGTATGTTTTTTTTTTTTTTACCATTTAGTTTTATATTACTCCAAAATATACACCTATATACTTTACATATGTACCAGGTTTGCAAAGTCTGAAAATAAACTATAGGTTAATTCCAAAACACATTTAGGTATTCATACTTTAACAGTAAGCTTGCAGGGAACAACAACAACAAGACTTGCTCAAAGAACTTACCCAAACAGTAAACTTCTGCATTGAGAGAGTTAAAAAAAGAGAAAAAGATGCAGAACAGGACTTAACATGTATGGCAGAATGCATGAGTTCTGAGGGTGCTGGGCACATGGATGAGAACAGGCATGAGCCTGCTTAAGAAATATTATATGAAATGCACAGAAGCTCAATAAAATTTAAGAAAGAAAAAAATAATAAAAAATAAAATACTCAGAAAGAGCACTTTTTAATGATCTTCCCACCTACTTTAAAAGGTCAGTAAGTCTCATGGTCACAAGCTCCCACCCTTCCACTTTCCAGTGGTTTCTTTCTCTTAAAAAGGAAGAGAGAGGGATTTACTTTTGAAGTCTGGAATGAACTTGATAGACATAAAACTTCACAGAAAATAAACTCCCTTATCTTCCTTAATAAGCAGATAAACCCACTGCCATTATACATGAACTTAGGGTAAGTATAGGTGTGTATGTGGTGTGTGTGTGTGTGTGTGTGTGTGTGCTGTGTACGTGCATGCATGTGTGCACATGGTGGTGTAGATGTTGAAGGTATGGAAAGAAGGGAAAGTTTTTCATGCCATCTGTGGAGTGACTTAGAGAAATAAGTCCTCTGGGCAGTCACTGACTCTGGTCTACCATGTTTATTTTGCTCTTGGGATAAATGGCAAAGGGAAAACAAGCCTCTTCTTCATATGTTCTATGCTTTCATTTTTTATCTGTTTACTTTCTTCTAAGTCAGATTTTGAGAAGCTTTACTTAGAAGGAGAGGGTGAGACTTTTGTTAGGGCTGTGGTTTATGTGCCTTTGAGGATGCCAGAGAGCGCACAGACTGCCATTCTTGGACTTCACACTTACTGGCTTTTCACCTCCTTAGAGTTAACCTGAGCGTTTGAGAAGATCTCCTTCCCTGCTCGGAGCCTGTCTTTCTCAAACGTACACATATTTTCATTTTCTGGAGAGTTTATAGTGTTTATCGAATTTGAAGCCAAAAATACAGTTTATTTTTTATTCTTTTTTTCTGGAATTGGTGAGAGAGTACCCAAGTGGACCTTTTTGGACAACCTTCAGAACAGGAAAGGGAGAGTGACTTAGACTTCAATACTCACAATATATAAACTAACAATAAATTGACCAGTCTGAAACTAGGACACAAGGACCTCCAATAAACAAAGGAAGGTTAGGAAAGAACAAAAAAAGTGGACAAAGAGGCAAGTAAACCAGCTGATACATAGTAGAAATGACATTTGTGATACACTCACCCACATTGCTAGGAGACTTAATAGACAATGAAGGACAACAAAATGGGAAATAGGTGACAAATAATGTATAATTTAAATTTCTAGCAAACACAAGGCTCTAACCAAAAAACCTGTTAGGTTAGATAGCTACTTATATGTGATTACGGGCCCTGGAGTGAACGCCAAGGAACTTTTAGATTTGCAGGAAATAATTGGACTACGAGCCTACTGCAAGCAGAAAATTCACGCAAATAAGAATCAAATTATCAGAGGAGACATAAGGAGAGAGAGAAAAGAAAATCTCAAAAAGGACCTACAGGGATACAATGACAAACTGCGGAAAAGAACATAAAGGAACAGATGATAACTCCAGAACGACTAAAGGCTAACCCCAGAAAAAACAATGAAGAGAAACAACTCTGAAAGGAAGTAGAAAACACTGAAAAAGGAAGCCAAACCGGGGAGAGAAGTATAGGAGCAACAAAGAAGAGAATTGAGAAGCACAAGATGGACTCAAAAAGGAATTAGGAAAATTACTAAGAGAAAACCAGGTCTGCTAACATATTGAAAGGAAATTAGAATACTACTCACCCAACAAGAAGAAAGGAAAGGAAAAGCTCAAGAGTAGAATGGAGAAGCAGAACAAAGATATCAGCTCTGTGAAGATACACACAGAAGCAATTAAAAAGCTCAAAATAAGAGATTATGAAAAAATTAAAAATACACAAAAGTGGAACAACCAGGAAATATATGGGAACACTACTGAAAAAGATCAACCCTGCATCATAGGAATAGAGGAAGGAGAGCAGAAATCTCAAGAGGAATAGTATTGATCAATTCTTTCAAACAGATAATAGATGAAAATTTCCCCAAACTAAAAAGTAGACAAACCCATCAACTACAAGAAGCACATAGGACGTCCAAAATAGACAAGATACACAAAAAGAAACTCCCCATGCCAATCATAGTTTAATAATGCAGATAGCTCCAAACAAAGACAAAATTCTGAGGGCTACAAAAGAAAAAAATCACATTCGTCTCAGATACATACTTCAAACAGAGAGAACTGGAAAGATCCAGTTAAAATAATGCCCAGGTATTACACAATGTTGACTATAGGGAACAGGAACATTCAAGACTACAAGTTATCTGGGCAAATTTGCATCAAGAAGGAACATCTCAACCCTGGAAAAGAACAATCGAACAAACTAGAGCAAATCAGGTTCTAGGTCATAATGGATAAAATGATGAACCAGGAAATACTCATACCCTCAATAAACTTTAATATACGTGGAAGGAGGTAACATCTCCATCAAAAAGCATGAATGGAGAATAATTCAGAAAACAAGCCCCACTATAATACTTCTGAGACCCATCTCAATAGGGCAAAGAGAGAGCACAATCTACAGAAGCACTAGGAAAGAAAGGCTATACAACTGTGAGAGATGCTAGCATATACCGGCTAACGACGTCCAATCGATCTATACAGGGATGAGTTGAAGCACAACATGCCAGCTGTTCGATTACTCTTATTAATGCTAACTCCCAATCAAGAGATACTCCTGGAGAATGAATAGGGAATACAAGAACCCTCTATTACTGACTACAGAAACCGCATGCTGACAATTGGGTCAAAAATGCTATAGGCGACATTACTTCATACATACAGATAAATGAGGGAAAAAATAAAATATATCCAGTCAAATTTGAGTGGACTAAAAAAAAGGAGGTGTGGGCTCATTCTAATATATCAGACAAAAATAGACTTCAAAGCACAAAGAAATCAAAAGAGACAAAAGAAGTGCATCACATCTTTATTAAAGGAACATTATGACAATGAAGATCCACAATCATGAATATATTTGCACCAACTGTCACAATTTATATAAAGACAATTTTTCAGTGATTCAAGGCACAGATTAACCCCAGGCACACTATAGTAGGGACTTCAATACCCCATTAAGTCCTAGACAAAGCAAAACAACCAAAGATAAAAACAGAGAGACATCTTGAAGTAATGATACAAATACACCAACTGGACTCACAGACATCTATGAATTATTGTCACCCAAACACCAGAGAAATACACTTTCTACTCGCACCCCAACGGAAAACATTCTCTCCAAAATAGACCATATACTGGACACGAACAAAAACCCTCAACAAAATTAAAAACGATCGAAATAATTATCTAGCATCTCTATCAGACCACAGATCAATAAACTCAATATACAACAACAGGATAAACCCTAACAACCTCAAGGAACACATGGAGACTAAACAGAACACCTCCTGAATAATGATGGGTCAAGGAAGAGATAAAGAAAGAAATAAAAAACATTCCTGGAATGAATGACAGATAAAACAAACACAGCAAAACTATGGGACATTAAAAGCCGATCCTAGAGGGAAGTTTATGCTTAACAATCATAAAAAAAGAAAGAAAAAAAAAAAAAAAAAAAGACAGAGCACAAGTGAATGATCTAACACACGGGCGCTAAAAATACTTGAGAGACAAACAACGATAAACCCTAAAACGCAGCAGGACAATGAAGAAATAAACTAAAAATCAGAGCAGTATTCAGATAATGACATAAGAAAACAATACAAAAAAATATCAATTGATCCAAAAAGTGGTTCTTTGAGAGAATAAACAAGATAGAAGCCTCTAGCCCAGTTAACCGAAAAGAGAAGGAACAACTCCAAATAAATAGAAATCTCGTGACAAAAGGGGAACATATCACAACAGACAATGAAAAGATCCAGAAAATCATACAGGGAATACTTTCAAAAACCTTACTCTACACAGTTTGAAAACCTAGAAGAAAATGGATGAATATCTGAATCCTGGGAATCACAAAAAGCTCAACCAGAAGGAATCGACGCCATTGATTAATCAGACCACATAATAACAGTGAAGAAATCTGAGATGTAATAAAGCAGCCTCCCAACCAAAAAAATGCCAAGCCAAGATGGTTTCACAGAATGCTAAAATTTTCAAAGAACTACACAACCATTACTACTCAGTTGTTTAGAACGATACAAATGGAGGGAGTTCTCCCAGAATTCCTTCTATGAAGCCACATCACACATTACCAAAACAGGTAAAGATAAACCAAAACAGGACGAACTATAGAACCCATCTCCCTCTTTGAACACAGATGCCAAAATTTCTAAAACAGATACTGGCAATCACATAAACCCACTCAAAGAAAATCATCCAAATGAACAAGTTAAGATTCATACAAGATGCATGAGAGGTTAACATAGAAAAGTCTCGGTTTTTATTTATCAATCAAATATCAATCAATGCAATAAATGGATCTGAAAATGACAAAACCAACACAATCATCTCAATTACCCGGAGAAAGCCTTTGAAAAAATCGCCAGCATCGCCTTCATGTTAAACGCCTAGTAGGGAATGGATTGGAGGGACAATTCCTTAATTACATCAACCGCCATGATCACGGAAACCCACAGCCCAATACCATCTAAATGGGAAGAACGACAGAAGCATTTCCGCCTTAAAGGTAGTAACTAGGCACGGCTCTCCCTATCACCACTCCTATTTCAATACTAGTGCTTGAAACACCTTGCCTAGGGAATTAAAAAAAAAATAAGCAAAAAAGGAAATTAACAGGAGTTCTAATTGGAAAGAGAGGAATCAAGCTTTGTCATCCCTTTCTTGCTGTGATATGATTGTCCACTTAAGGGGATGCTAAGATGCCACCAGAAAAACTCCTAGAAATGATTAAGACTTCAGAAAAGTGCACAGGATACAAAATATCAACCAAAAATCGTGTGCCTTTTCTTCACACCAACACAACAAAGTGAAGATAAGGAAAATAGGAGACCTTCCCACATCACTAGCCTCAAAAACAATATACATACCTAGGAAAAACCTAACAAAAACGCTAAAGGGATCTCTACAACAAAAAATTTAACCCCTGAAAAAGGAATTGAGGACACTCAGAGAATGGGAAAACCTCCCCATGCTCATGATTGGGAATAAATTCAATATATAAAAATGTCCTTTTACCAAAACTCTTGTGCTAGATTAATGCAATTCCAATCAAAATCCCCCCCCTAAGAGTTCTTCGACAGGCCTTGGAAAACAAAAGTTCCTAAAGTCTTTGTTGAAAAAACAAAAACCCCGAATAGCCACAAGAAGCCCTGAGTGAAAAGAGCAATACAGGGGTGATCGTAGTTCACTCTCGAAGATCAGTAACTATCTTACAGGGCTAATAGTCATAAAAAACAGCTGGCGTGGCAAAAAACAGACAGTTGACCAATGGAAAAAACTGAAGATCCAAACCTGAGCCATACATATTCAGCCACCTCATATTTGACAAGGGGGACCAAGAAGACAGCGCAAATGGAGGAAGAAAGACAGCATCTTCAGTAAGTGGTGTTGGCAAAACTGCATCCACACTCTGTAGAAGAATGAAATAAATACCCTACCTCTTGCCCTGATCAAAAGTCAAATTGCAGATGGATCAAAGCCTTCAACGATGAAACCCAAAACTCTGGAGGTGATGCAGAAGAAACTTTGGCAGCAGGACTAAAGACACTAGGCCATCAGGAAACGACTTCTAAACAGACAGAAGCTACACAAGGAAATAAGATCTACATGCAATGGGACCTTCATTAACTCAAAGTTTCTGTACAGTCAAAAAGAAACAAATAAAGGGCCGACGTAACGATGAAAACCCACAAGTGGGGAAACCTTCACTGCAGATACATCTGAACAAAGCATTAATTTCCAGAGTATACAGCTACTAAAAAACAAAGAAGAAAGAAAAACAAATGAAATCACTTCAACGATGGGCAAAGACTGGATAGAGATCCAGAGGAGAATTAAAAGCTGGCCTGAGAAGCATCTTAAGTAGACTGCTCATGACATCGACTATTAATTAAGGAAATGCAAATATAAGACCCACTTCTAGGTCATCATCTTCTCCTGAATTAGTCTGGCCAGGTCAGAAAACTAATGATACCAAGGTGAGAGCAGGTTGTGGGGAAGGAACGGGGAAAACATTCATCCATTGCTGGGGGCGATGTAAACTGGAATACAGCCATCTATGGAATCAGTGTAGACAAACTGAAGATCAAAAGAGCTGTCACATTAACCCAGTCATACCATCTTGGATATATATCCACCAACACTCATCTACTGCAGAGATATACATGCACAGTATATGTTATTTGCAGCTCTTCACCACAATAGCAAAAAGCTGAACCAACCCTAATGCCTCAACTAGAGTGGATAGAGAACTCAACCATAGTTTACATGATATTAATAAGAAAAAAAACGTTCTTGCAGAGTAAATGAGACTAGAGACATCATGCAAGTAATTAGAACTGGAAGCCAGCAAAACTATAATAATGGAACTAGAGATGGTATCACCTCATGATGAATCCTAGGGCCAATAACCCGAAGTTTTAACATATTCTTCGTGGAGAGGAGCTATATATACAGAGATATCCACATACAGAAAGACTGCATCGAAAACTACTCTGGTGAATTGGGAAAAGGGGGTGGGAGGGGCGGAAGAGGGACCACGTGTGTATATTTGTTAATGAGTATATTTAATTGACATGAGTTCAACAGTATCCAGTTTTGCCCAGACTCTGTCTATCCGGCTTACATGGTGTTTTGGACTTAGTAAAAAAGTAAAATGTGTTATATTACAACAACATTGGTTTTAAAGGTCTGATAAAAATGTAAGATCACCTGAGTTATAATGGAGACTAAAAATTGTCTTTGTACCATTTGTTTTACATTAAATTACTATAGCAAATAACTTTGGGATTGGCACATACAAATGTTCTCTTAATAATTTTCTATTGAACAGTATCAGATCTTGTAGCATATTCTCTTTCACCTTAATGATGATTTAACTTAAAGAATTAAAGTTTGCTTCCCAAGTTCGACATAGAGTCACCCAAATAAGCTGATGAGAAGTATCCATTATGTAATGATAATAACAAGTCTTGTTGCTAGTTCGTGGAGCACACCTTTGAGAACGTGGGTCAAAAAAACACAAAACCTACAAATAAAGGGGGATACAGGAAATATTTTAAATGGGGGGAAACTTTTTGTCAAAAACCTTGCAATTCAAATCTTAAAACTAACTACGGAAAAAGATTTTGTACGTTCTCCACAGGTCTGAAAATGTCACCAACTTAAAGCTTTGAGAAAAGAAAAAATACAGCTTGCATTGTGTAGATTACCAAAAAGTGGCCACAGAAGTTGGCCTGTCTTGAACATTGAATGCAGGAATAAAAGCCATCAGATATTGCTACCAGACATAAACCCCTCTCGTGGATCCTACTTGTAACTAACTATTTTAATGTAGTCCTACAAAACTTACTATTCTAGTGCCACAAAGTTTTAATACAAGAGACTTTCTTTACCTCCCCTTCATGGAGCAAGGAGGAATATGATGATGCATGAGGTCTTCTCAATACGTAAATTGGAGACCAACTTTATAGAGGTAATCTCATATAAAACGAACATGTAAAACTGCCCTTACTACTAATACATAAATGTGAAAAGATTATTTTTATTCAGACACAAATATAAATACAAAAGTCTCCTTAAGCTTGCACTTAAGCAAAAATATATTAATACAGGACTCTGACTATCAGACAAGGATTTATTCTACCAAAAGGAGATGATTGGCCAGGGATCCAGACCCCCCAAAGGAAAGGTTTCTGGCCTCGTACATACTGGGATACATCTGCAAAAAGAGAGGCATAAATGCCCTCCTGTGGCGAAGACTTGAGTTATTAAGCATGGGGAAAGGACGTATTGAGACCCACTGCAAGTGGCTACAGATGTGAAGCCTCTAGGATACCAGGAGGAGTGTTACCAAAAGGCCCATTAAACAATAAAGCAAATAGCAGGTCTCCTTGAGTCAAAGCCAAGACTCCCTCCATCAAGCACCAGCTACACCATTTACCTGTCCTGGAAATACATATGTGCAGCAGAGGCCAGCCATATGCCATCTAGCATATCCCAAATTCTAATTGGCTATTGAGCTCTTCTCCAATGGAGGAATAACCCATCAGCTGATGCCACAAGCTTACCATCCTCGTAAGTGGTTAGGACAGATGTTATAAGCCACATGTAAAGACCTTCATATTTATTACCAGAAAAACTGTAATTCATGGATTAACATACGATCCAAACATCTGTGTCTATACCAAGTACCTACCATACCAGCATTAGTACTGTTTAAATACTATATATCTAATTGCTTGTGATTCATTAGTAGTATTGAAGTTATGCCTGAGACAAACGGTCAGCCCCATGAAGGAAACAGCCAGAATTTGACCAGCAGCGTCCAAGAATACAGCTCCAGGAAAGTGACTGTTTGCTTTCCCGTCACACTGACTGTGCCCCTTTTTCTAAAGCCTAGGGAACAGATCTACGTGAAGAAGGGATGGTAAGAATGTAAGGGCTGCATTAGGGATGAATGGTGAAATTACAGCAATTAGTCTGGACACTCTATTGAACTGATAAAACAAGCCCCTCCCCCTCGCTGGTGGTGGGACCCATGCTTAGTGTAGTGGGTTTGGGCCAACGCTGGTCAAATTGGTTTACACATAAGGATGCTTGTACTCATAAAAAAAAGAAATTATTACTATTGTAAAAAATTGGAAAAAAAATAAAAAGAAGTAATNGGTGGGGAGGTAGGGTGTGGGACACGGTCTAGATTTGATTAGTAACATAATCTTGTACAAAAAATATATTTATAAAATTTAGAAAGGACGTGATTAATCACTGATCATAACTGAGTCCATTATTCGTATAGCAATTCGTGGACTGAAAAGTTAGAAGTGAGTTTGGTGCTTTATGTATAGTTAATACACCGTGGGAATTGAAATTTGTACTGTTTCGTTGTGGCACTGGCACCATTTAACTAAAGATTATATATACTGAAATTGTATGAAAATAAGAACAGTCGTTTGAAAATAAACACTATATTTAATATTTTTTGTTCTTTTTGAAGCAGGGTCCCCCTGTAGTCCCAGCTGGCCTGGAACTCACTATGTAGACCAGGCTGGCCTTGAACTCAGAAATCAACCTGACTCTGCCGCCCAAGTTCTGGGATTCAAGGCGTGCACCACCACGCCTGGCTCTTAAATTATTTTAATACCTCTGGCTGTCTGCTCAACTAATAGAGAAAGTTTTGTTTATAGTTATAGCAGTTTTATTTTGAAAGTACTTTCATATTTTTTCACATGAAAGAAAAACTAACTTTTATTCCACTAATCCACTGAGATCTGAAAATGTATCTATTAAAGCATTATCTTGTCAGTGAATTTAAATTTTAGGAAGATGTAAACATTCAGATTATAGTGCATATTAAAATGGACTGAGTGTTAAAAAACTAAAAATTAAGATGTTGACAAATTATCCAGTCAGTTTACTAGACACTCAGATAAATAACACATAAACTACAAATTCCATGGAACATGTGGTTTGAACCATCTCTCTTAAACAGAATGTGATATATGAATTTCATTTAATTGTGTACACAAAGATAATTCACTTGTGAAAAACATAGCCCTTGAAATTGACTCTTAGTTTCCATGTTAGATATTTTCTTATTTTCTCACAAACATCAGACTTTTTAATTAAGCAAATATATCATCTACACCTTGTGATTACAACTCAACAATTAAAATCTTGGAATTAGAAGCATCATTTGTTTTAAAGCCTGCAGAGTTGTTCATCTTTCTAAATAACTAGAGGAAAGAGGCTTCCCTTCAATTCTTGTTCTGCTAACTAAAGGGAATATCCTATAATTCATCACTAGATAAAACATGACAGGCCAGTTCAAAGACAGCAGTGGCATTTTAACTTTTGAGCTTGATGGAGCATACATCAGAGCAACTCTTCTGTTTACTACTGTTTCATGGCAGTGGAACATGAACTTTATCACCTTAACTCACCTTTCCTATTAACTTCTGCATTACTCTTGAATTGTTTGTATATCTTCCCACACCATCTACACAAATAAATCTACTTCCCATTTTCTTTTCCCACCTTTGCTTAAATGCTTACTACACAGCTCACCACTATTTTCTTTTGCAATTCATTTTCCCATTCTCGAGCCTTCTAACACAGATATAGACTATGTTCTGTTTAAGGCCTGCAGTCTTCTGAATTTGCCTTGTACTCATAAAATAAATAGATTTCTGGCCTGAACAAAGTTCAGTGCTCACAACTCATAACCACATTACTTGTGCTAGGCTCCAGCTTAGCCACTGACAAAGTATAGCTGTTCACAATTTGACTTATCCAGATATATAACTAAAGATAAGTTCATCTATATATCCAAGAAGTTGTAATCTAATAGAAAAAATTCCCCTCAACTCAGCTTTGTGGAGAAACTCATAAAGATTTTTAATATTAAAATCTAAAATGGTTCACTACTACTTATATCTTCACTCATAATTCAATGTATTGTGAGGATTTGTCTCACTAGGGTAATCAAATACATAAAATAAGGCATACATAACTGAAATGATCTTGAATTCTAGAAAATTCCAGAAAGGTAAATTATAAAACAGAGATTATGTTAGAAAATTAAGAAGCAATATGATGAGAGGTAAATACAGTGTGCAGATAGGTTCAACTTCAAATAATATTTTAGAGAAAAGTATGTTTCATAATCTGAAGAAGAAAAGTCTGATATCAAAACAGAACCAAGAGGGCTGGAGAGATGGCTCAGTGGTTAAAGACCACTGACTGCTCTTACAGAAGACCTGGGTTCGATTCCCAGCACCCACATCGCAGCTAACAACTGTCCCTAACACAAGTTCCCAGGTATCTGATGCTCTCCTCTGACCTCTGCAGGCATTTCACAACACAGGTGAACTTACACGCATACAGGTAATGCCCTCATACACATAAAATTCATGAAAATAATAAATAAAATGTTAAAAAAAAAACAGGACCAAAGAACTAGGACAGTAAAGAGTAGATCAACTTAATGCTACTTAATATTTACAAATTTAAGTAAATAAATAGTTTAGTATTTTGTTATTGGTAGTTTATTTTTAGTAATTAATATTACAGAAACAAATTACTATTTCTTCTTGGGAAAGGACTGCATAGTCAAAAAAAAAAGAAAAAACCTTAGGACCCCCCAAATCTCCCCATATTCCACTAATAAGGTAAAAAAAAAAGTAAATATCCAAGCCTAATAATGCTACAAAATAGACAGCGCTTTGAGTACAGCATAAGAAGTAGAACCTGCTATTTGCAGGTAGAACAAGAGCCAAAAGAGAAAAAAAAAAAGCACAGAAGCAGTAATCTGTGCTTGTGAAAAATATATCAATCCGAGCATGTTTCAGCTGTGTCAGTCACTCTAACATCACACAACATTAATGCCCCATATTCTGCGTAAGTTTCTGCCTTTCTTTCCTGTGTCTCCTCCTTCTTCACAGCTTTCTTGAAAAATCTCCAATATCACAGACTTATTAATATCTAGAAGTCCCTGAAGGGTGATTTACTGGTCAGCATAGATCAGCCTATGAATCATTTTGAACTCATTGTGAATCCCAGATTTCTGGAAATGCTAAAGGGCCACAAGTATACCATATTACAAGTTAGTGAATTCAGAAAAAGTCATTTTTTTTCTCAGAGATTAAGGAAGGGAAAACCAGTATATCTTGGACAGCAATTTCAGGATGTTATAGACATTCCTATATAAAATAATTTTTAAATTTTTGTCCTCTTCTATGTAGAAATAGAAAGGGAGACAGACTTCTGTTTACTCTATGTTCTCTAGCACATCTAAGTGCAATCTTTCCCTCAGAATCTTTTTAATCTAAAGAAAAACAAAACTATTACATGGAAGAAAAAAAACCTGCAAAAATGGAAAACAAGAAGTAATCCGTCATCCTATGCAACCTCATAGGTTACTCAGAAATAAATCTATTTAAAAATGTTCAGTAATTCTAGAAAACAATACCCATGCTCACTTCCAATTTCCAGTTTTCCCAAGTTTTAATAAAAAACGTTACCTGCAGATAAAGGAAATCTTTGAACCATCACTTACAATAAAATATAGATGATTAAATAGCACAATCTAGTAGAACAATTTTCTTTTTTTATTAATTTTTTTTATTTATTTTTAAGGGATTCTACAATACAATGACACAGTTGTTTGCAGATAACATTGATGTTACTCAGTATGTCATACAATTAAGTAATTGGTGCATTTTGCAAGTATCTATGTCCAAATTTTGAACAACCCAAGTTTCCCATAGTCCAGTTGGAGAAGCTTGTATGCACAGGCATGTTGATCAATCAGGTGTCCAGACTATATTCCTATAGTCTCATGATTCACCCCTATCTCTCCACAGCCCTTACAATCTACCACGCCTCCTCTTCCGCAGTTTGTTCCCTAGGCTTTGGGAAAGGGGCACAAATGGGTGAGAAGAAAACAGTCTAATTTCTTTGGAGTTGTCATTTTGGACTCCGGTCTGTTCAGTTTGTTTCCCTTCACGGATTGACAGCTTTCACAGTGATACCCTTTTCAGTCATACTAACAAAGCTCAAGCTATTGGATGTACAGGCATTTAAGCAGTACCACTTATTGTGTCAAGCTAAGCTGTGAGCATAGACACAGATGCTTGGATGGTATGCTAATCCGCAAACTGTGGTTTCTCTATAAAGGGTGACAAGTTCTTATTGTGGCTTATAACATCGCCTAACCACTAGAGGACATAAGCTTGTGGCATCCGCTGTGAGTTATTCCTCCAAGGAGAGAGCTAATAGCCAAATAGTTTTGGGATATAATATAGACACTTGGCTGCCACTGTTGCACTGTATCTCCAGGCTGTTGAGGTGTAGCTGATATTTTCGGAGGAGTCTTGTTTGTCTCAGGGAGACCAATATTTTGCTGTATTGCTGTAGTGGCCTTTGGTAACGCTCTCTAGCATTTCAGAGGCCAGTTGTACGCTAGCAGGTGACGTCTCATAACATTTTTCATGCTCACACCAGGTCTTCGACAACAGGGACTTACTGCCTTTCTCCTTGCATATATCCCACTTATAGGCAAAAGGCCTTTATAATTTGGGGGGGGCGGGTTTGAATCCCCTAGCCAACATCTCCTAGGCAGAATAATTCATTGCTGATGTCAGAGCTTTCCTGTAGTAATATATTTTGCTTAATTACACAACTTATAAACACTTTACTATTGAATTTGGCTCTAGATAGAGAAATATCCTTTCACAGTTCCTATGCCTATCAATCAGTTAATACGTTATGCCTGTTTTATAGGAAATTACCACTGTAACAATTGGCTCTAGTTTACAGTTAGGGAGTGGTTTCATTACCATCATGTTTTTCTTTTTCCTAAAAAAGGGGAGAGGTAGGAAGGTTTCTCAGCATCTGGAAGGTAAACTTCATTAGGGCCCATTATAAACAGTCAACCCCAATATTATTCAGAGAGATGCTCAGTGTCCGTGACTCAGGCAGTCTGAGGTTCCTCATTCCTTAATGTTCAGATGGGTCAACCTCTCTGCTGGCATTCCCCAGTTCATCCTGCACAGCCATAAGTTGTATGTTTTCAGGCATTTAGATTGGTGACTTTTACCTGTGGGAACATAAAATTCTCCTCCCATTGTTAGTTTCAAGATCAGAAAAATTGAAAATTTATCAATAGGATTGAAACACAGAGTTTTCCATTTGTATCCCAGAAAGGATAGTACCCCACCTCCCCCCCTCCCTCTTTGTTTTTTTTTTTTTTTTTTTTTTAGGTTTTTGTTTTGACCTATAGATGCCTAAGTTGTATTACACATACCCATAAGCAGGAGCCAAGGCATAAGCTTTCATTACATTTACCCAAACTGGTTCTCATTGACTGTATGCTACTTATTTGGGAAGGAAATTTAAGCTTAGTTCCTTTAACTTGTCCTACAAGTAAAGAAAGTGTTATAATGTGATATTGTGTTATTCAGAAAAAATATATAGGCCATTTGTATACCTTAACCCGATACAAATTATAAATAAGACCAATTAACATTTTATATTCCCGATTGGTTCAATTGTATTACCATTTCCACCAAAACCTACACCTAAATTTAATTAATCTAAACAATTCACTAAGCCATTGAAATATCCTATACTTGGTGGATAAAGCTTGGGCAGAGTTGCGAACCTGCTAAATAAATTTTACCCAATAAACACTTTGCTCTTTAATGCTTTATGACTAGACTAAGACTTCTACTTATTTGGTAAGTAAAAATTTAAGCTTAATTCCTTTAAATTGTCCTACAAGTAAAAGAAAGTGTTACACTGTGATGTTGTGCATTTCAGAAAAATATAGAGACCAACCCAATACTAACTATAAATAAAACAACTAGCATTTTATATTCCCAGTTAGTTCAAATGTCAGTATCTAGCTCCTTTTCTTTTTTTCCCAGCAAAAGATTCCTTCATATAAAACCAATTTGCAAGCAGTTGTGTCCCAGCCCACAGAGCCCAAGGCTCCCACCATCCAGCTGGAGGGGCTTGAATGTTCAATCAAGTTGATCAAATAAGTGTCCAGACTATATTGTCATAGTTTTACCGGTAGAACAATTTTCTATCCCATAGCTATCTTGCACAAAAATCCTTCCATTTCCCTGAAAATATGTAAGAAGCATTTCTATCTCAAATACACACAATATGAACCTAAAGACAAAATGTGGTTTTAGTTAGCAGTTACTGAGAATAACTTGCTAAATAAATGGCTATCAATTTTGTTATTGTCATATAAAATTGCTGAAGTCAATTTCCATTCAAGTATAACATGATTAAAATATTAATAGCCAGAAATGTCTTTTTTTATTTTTTTTTTAATTTTTATTTATTTCTGTATGTGTATCAATGTACTGTCTGCATGCAGGTCTGTGCACCCGTGTCGCGCAATGCCGCGGAGGTCAGAAGAGGGTTTCGGATTCCCCTGGAACTGGAGTTCTCCTGGAATTGGAGTATCAGAAGGTTCTTGGCCGCCATGTGGGTGCTGGAGATCGAACCCGGGTCCTCTGTAAGAGCAGTCAGCGCTCTTAACCGCTACGCCATCTCTCCAGCCCCAGCCAGAATGTCTTCTATGGAAAATAAACCGGAAATAAATAAAAGCACTCACAATATTGTATTATCTTTTCTTATAGAAAATGTCAGAGAATCAAACATTCTGGATGGTGGAGTGGGATTGTTTCTGTACTGTTTCTTCCACAAACCACTTTTCTTTTGTTCAAAACCTCTTCCGCAGGGATGTCTCACTGTTAAACACACTCTGTAACATAACACTGTTAAACACACATGTGAATACACACACAGGCACACACACACATCAAAACACAAAGCTTTAAAAAATGTCTACCGAAATATTTTTTACTTTATATTTAGGGAGTATTTGCTGTATATATTTTATATGTCTAAAGGGAGCTGGACACTCCCTCCACAAAGATGCTGAACCAGATATTGACTCTGATCACTATTTTTAAGCATGGCCTTTCAAAGAATTTGTTACTAGTCAAGAATAAAATAAATATAAGTGGGTTTCAGCTAGTATAGCAGAATAAGGTTTTAGTAGACCAATGCATACAGAAAAAAGTTCCAATAATTACTTTTTATTGAATTTTGTGATTTTAATACAATATAATTTTTATTGTATTTAGATCCCCTTGCCTATACACACCTCCCCTTACTGACCCCCACACAAATTAATATACTCTATCAGATAGATGATAGATAGATAGATAGATAGATAGATAGATAGATAGATAGATAGACAGATAGATATTCCTATAGAGTCTACTTTGTGCCTCCAAATGTCCTTCAGTGTGGATCTCTCTATCCACTGGAGCCTGGTTAAGTTACCAAGAGTTGTACCCTTAAATAAGACTGACTCTCTCATGGGGCTGGAGAGATGGCCTAGCGGTTAAGAGCGCCGACCGCTCTTGCAGAGGACCCGGGTTCGATCCCCAGCACCCACATGGCGGCTGAGAACCGTCTGAAACTCCAACTCCAGGAGAACTCCAGCTCCAGGGGAATCCGACGCCCACTTCTGACCTCCGCGGCATTGCACGACACGGGTGCACAGACTTGCATGCAGACAATACATTCGTACACATACAGAATAAAAAAAAAAAAAAAAAAAAAAAGACTGACTCTCCCAGCAGCCATGAGTTGGCAAAGGTTCCTCAAATACAGTTTGGAGTTTCTTGTCCAATTCTCCCTGCATATATTGGGATTTTTTCTGGTTTAAACTTGCATAGGACTTTTGCATGCTGCCACCATTGCTGTGGGTTCATATGAGTAAGCAGCCACCTGTCTAGAAAACCCTGTTTCCTGGTGGTCTATTACTACCTCTGGCTCTTAGAATCTTTCTGCCCCCTCTTCTGTAATGATCCCTGAGCCTTGAAAGACAGGAGTTTGATATTGTGTCCTATTCCAGGATAAGCACTCTGCAGCCACCTGTTCCTTCCACAGTGACCAGTTGTGAGTTTCTGTGTTAATCACCATCTGCTGAGTGAGGGTTGTGACATGCATTAATCTATGGGTATAAAAATAAGTCATTAGGATTCTGTTTAATAGGATGACTGTTTAGTAGAAAACTAGTATTGAGCTCTCACCTGTGCCCTGTGACCTGCCTAGCCTCAGGTTTCTAGGCCTGAAATCAATGACAGGTACAGGTTCTATCTTATGAAGTTACATATCCTTTCCTGTTTTTCTCATGTGTAGCAATGAGACCAGGGTTGGTCACTAGCACATCCTGATGCACACAGCAATGCTTTGAGTCTTACCATGCCAGTGAATATCTTTGTTCATATTCTATTGTAAAATATTTCTTAGCTTTAAACAAGGAATATCACAAGAAAAGCATAAAGTTGTCCAGAAGCTCCAAACAAATGATCTACATTAAAGTACATGCCACACTGTCCAGTGCAGGAGCACTCAGTATTATGTAGTCTAAAATGACCACTTTACTCAGAGTTAAGAATGTGAAAAACCTAATATTTCACCCAGGTGTTTGTTGACTTGTTATTTCCTCTCCTACCCTTTCCATACATATTTTAGCTAACTTTATGTATTGCTAGTGACTAATTCAAATGATCTGGTAGGCTTTGAGTGCTATAGGTTGACTCCTTAGAGAAACAACCTTCAACAGCATTTTAGGGCCATGTCAGCTATCCTTCATGGATGGTATGAAAGAGAAATTTAGAAAATTCACTATTTTTATTCTTTCTGATTATAAAAGAATGAAACCTCTATAAGCTGCTTTTTGAAATATCACTTTGATATCATAAAAGCTTTAAGGTGAGATTAGCAATTTAAGAAGACCCCTCAAAAAGGCTGTGCCTCTTCCACAGAGGGATCCTCCTAGGTTCCAGGGACATATGAAGATGGCTTTATTGTTTTAATTTAACTACTTAATTAAGACTGTTTCCATACAACAGAATTAATACTTTTAAAATGTTCATTTCTACATGTTTTAGTATATTAACAGTATGCAGCCATCACTACTATCTAACTTGAGGTAATTATATAATTCTCATCATCCAAAAAAAAAAAAAAATACCAGTACCCACTAGCTGTCATTTCCAATTACCAAGCTCTGAAGAACTGCTCATCTAATTTTTGCTTCTGTGGATCTGCCTATTCTGGGCAATTCACAGAGATGGAATCCTCAGAGTGTGGCTTTCTGTGGGCTTTAGATTGCTTCTACTTTGGGCTCTTTCAAATTATGGCACTGTGAACATTCCTGTGTTAGTTCTCACATAGGCATCTGTATTATGTATTCTAGTATATGTACATTAGAGTTGCATTGCTAGATAATGGGAAACTGCATTTAACTTTACAGGAGCTGCCAAACTGTTTTCTGTTCCCATCAGCAATGCATGAAGTTTCCAACAGCTCTGTGTCCTAATCAGCCTTTCTTCTTGTCTGCTTTTTGTATTTAAGCCATCCTAATGGGTATGAAGTGGTAACTCACTGATTTTCATTTTAATTTCTGTAATGACTAATGATGTTGAACATCATTTCATGTGCTTATTATCCATTTATATATCTGTTTTGGATAAATGTCTTTTCAAGATCTTTGCCTATTTTTAATTAGATTATCTTTTCATTATTCATTTGTAAGAATTCTTATAGTGCTTGAATAAAACTGCATTCTTTTTATGCCGAACAGGACCATGCGGCCCTTCTAAGGGAAGGGGCACACAGTGTCCGCTCACTTTGTGGACACTGAGGGGAGCTGACCGTTTGGTGCAGAGGCCAGCCGCCTACTTCCCGTAGCCCTGCCTGAGCTACTACTTCCAACTCAGGCCCTTATCCTGGACCCACGAGACATGTGTTCCACTCTTGGCTGTGACTTCCCACCTGTCCAGAGACTGCTGAACCCTGGACAGGAATTTCAGGCTGAAGGCTGATGGCCTATCTTCAGTCTATGTCCACTCACACAACATCAGCTACCCAGATTGGCGGTCAGAGAGGGGACCTTTTTCCAACCCACTGGCCACCCAAACGAAATGCAGGCCTACCTTGGCTTGTATGTGTGCAATAATTAATAAAAATAACAGCCAGTAATTCAGTGATAATTTTGCTATGAAATTCAAATTTATTCCTTGCTGCAGCCTGCTTTTATAAACTAAATGATGTCAGTTCCCAGAGCCAATCATAGGCCCCCCAACTCCACACCACTGCACACCATTGCCCCACCCAGCATCACGCACCTAGGCCATGTTGTTTGCTCCTCCTTGGGGTGGGGTCATACGCTGGCCATGTGCTGCCCTGAAGTGTGCTAGCTGAAAGCTAGCCTGCATTACCAAATATAAGATTTAAAACAATTTATTCCTATTCTGTGGGTTGTCTTTCCATTTCTTCGTGGTGTCTTATGAAGCATAAAAGTTTTCCATTTTGATGAACTTTTTACTTCTGTTGGTAATATACCTGAAAAGCCATTGCCTGACCCAAGGCCACAAGTATTTGCTTTGAATATTTCCTCTAACACTTTCATAGTTCTCATAAATTATTTTTATGAACCATATCGAATTGATGTTTTGTGTGTATTGTGACGTAGGGGGTTCTACCAACATTTTTTAACATTGAAATTCAGTGTTCCAGAAAACTTTTTGAAAAAGAAAACTATTTCTTGTTGTTGTTGTTGTTGTTGTTGCTGTTGTTGTTGGCTTTCTTGAGACAGGGTCTCCCTGCAGCCCCAGCTGTTCTGGAACTCACTCTGTAGACCAGGCTGGCCTTGAACTCACAGAGATCCACTTGCCTCTGCCTCCCAAGTGCTGGGATTAAAGGTGTGCACCACCACACCTGACAAAAGAAAACTATTTCTCCCATTAACATGATCATGCATGTGTGTTATGTGTTTATATGACATACAAGTATATTCTCTTTGCTAGTACTGTACAATCTTGATCACTATGACTCTGTAGTAAGCTTTGAAATCTGGAAGTATGCGTTCTTCGATGTTGTTCTGCCCCTTCCTTATTGTTTTAGCTAAGCTAAGTTCCTTGCATATGCATATGAGTTTGAGAATCAGCCTCTGTATAAAAAGTAGCTGGGGAGACCTTGTCTCAAAAAGACAAAAAAAAAAAAGTAGCTGGGAGCTGGCGTGGTGGTGCATGGTTTGAATCCTAGCACTCTGGAGGCAGAGGCAAGTGATCTTTGTGAGTTCAAGAAGGCCAGCCTGGTCTGCAGAGTGAGTTCCAGGACAGCTGGGGCTACAGGGAGACCCTGTCTCGAAAACACACACACACACACACACACACACACACACACACACACACACCACGCAAACCAGCTGGGATTTGAGATAGGGATTTTCTGGAAATGGGTGAGATCAGTGTCTTCCAAAGGCCCATTTTTGACAGGCTTGCTGCCCAGGGTGGGGCCACTAGGAGATGCTCTGGACCTTTAGAAGATGGGTGTTATGGGAAGTCTTACGTCACTGGAGGAGGGACTTCAAGGGGTCTGGTAGGATTCCAGTCCCTTATTTCTTCTCTTGCTTCCTCCCTGGCTCATATTTAAAAGGATCTGTGCTACTACATGGTCCCTACCGTTACTCACAGGCACTCCCACCAAAGGCTCAAAGCAATGCACCTGCCCAATCTTGGGCCTCCAGAATGGTAAGTGGAACAAGACTTTTCTGCTGGGTTAATTTTCGTAGATATTTCATTTTGTGATGGAAAACTGACCAACACAGGATTACAGAAAATCTCTAGATGAGTTGTGGTTGGTACCATCTTATTCGTATTATGCCTCCCAAACCATGCTTTTCCACTTTTAGGCCTTTTTGATATCTCCTTCAGCAGGAATTCATTGTTTTCAGTATGGAAATTTTGGCTTTTTTGTTAAATTTATTCCTACGTATTTTATTCTTTTTGATAGAATTGTTTTTTCATAATTTCACTTTCATGTGTTCATTGCTACTGTGTAGAAATGCACTTGATCTTGATTCACTGATTTATTTCAAGTAACATTTTGATTTTGTATTTTACAACCTTGGTGAATTTGTTTGCTATTTTGTGAACTTCCATATATAGGATCATATCATTGTAAAGAAATATAAGGTTTTAAAAAAATTGCAGGGGCTGGAGAGATGGCTCAGTGGTTAAGAACACCGACTGCTCTTGCAGAGGACCTGGGTTCAATTCCCAGTACCCACATGGTGGCTAAGAACCATCTTTAACTCCAGTTCCAGGGGAATCCGACACCATCTTCTGACTCTGCAGCATTGCACAACACGGGGGCACCAACCTACATGCAGACAGTACATTCATGCACATAAGAAATAATAAATAAAAAAATAAAATAAAGAAAATTGCAAAGACCAAACAGTAGTGAATATTGTTACATTTAAAATGCTTCTAGCTAGGTGTGGTGACGCACGCCTTTAATCCCAGCACTCAGGAGTCAGAGGCAGGCAAATCTCTATGAGTTCAAGGCCAGCCTGGTCTACAGAGTGAGCTCCAGGCCAGCTGGGAATAGAGGGAGACCTTGTCTCAAAAATACCAAAAAAAAAAAAAAATGTGTATTAGTCAGTGTTCTCTAAAGAAACAGAAGCAACAGGATGAATATATAGCTATATACAATTTATTGATTTGCTCACATGACAGAGTTCAAGGAGTCCAACAGTAGCTGCGTGGCTCTGGAGAGGCTGAGAATCCAGGGAATGGCTCAGTCCACAAGGCTGGATGTCTCGGTAGTCCCAATCTGGTGCTAAAGGCCCAATGGATTCCAGGAGATCTGCCAGTCTCAGTATGCTGGGATCCATAGGGTTGATCACAGCAGCAAGACAAACTCACCAGTGAGAGAGAGGCAAGCCACAGGAATAAAGGGACCAGATCCCTCTGGCATGGCCTTTAATACTGCCTGCCAGCGGAAGGTAATGCCCACATTTGGGGTGGGTCATCCGGGTTGAGGTAGTCCAATCGAAGATCCTTTTTCTCTTATTTATTCCTTAGTCCAGTCAAGTTGGCACCCAGGATTAACCATCACAAAATGCTTCTAAGGATGGTAAATTCATATATCCTCACTATGCAGAATGGAGCACTACCTAAATTCAGGAAATCACTTTTAATAGTTTATCCATGTTCTGCTCTCCATGAACGTGGCAAAGATGGTAATTTACTTGACATTTTGATGCAGATGGGCTATTGCATAGGTCTGTCCTCCAACCAGCAAGCTAGGGACAAACACCTTCTTCCCAAGGTTGGTTGCACCTGCTTGCCTAGGATCATCACAGCCAAATTGTTAACTGTAATGCTCCACAAGAAAAGAGGGTCAAGGAGAGTCAGCCACACCTCCCAACCAAGCAGTCAGGTCTAACTACACGAGGAGGATGAGCAAAGGGTATATAAGCTGAGGAAGCCATAGGGAGGTTCTTTGGCCATTTCATGAGGCTGTGGAGAAGTCACCATCTGAGCCTGGTTGGAGACGTCTCAGCTAGGGGGAAAGAATTCACACTCCTGAAAGGAAACTCTCACCCACTGCTTTGTAACTAAGCCAAGTAAACTCACTATTTTCCCAGACTCCTCTGTACCTCAGTTTGTCATAGGGCCCACAGGAGCAGAGGGTTAATCCATGTTTGCAACTCCCAAAAGGAATTTTAGTTCCATGGTGTGTTTATGTGACAGCTCACAGGGTTCTTGTCTTCAGAGTGTAGATATGGAAGGAATCTGTACAGCAGGAACAGCGTCCTTCCACCCTACTGACACATCCATTTGCAGGAGTAGAGTTGACCTAAATTTCTCATGTAGAATGAAAAGATCACCTGCTTTGTGGAGAAATCTGTATTAGAATGATTTCCTGCTATCCTTGCCTCTTCCTGTCTCAGAAACAACTTATAATAACTGACCAAAAAGACTACAAAAAGTAAAACTCAGTTCATACAATTTAATCATAAGAAGTTCAAAATTAAAGAAATTATCATGAGAATTGTACATGTAACATAAACAAATAAAATATATTAGTTCTGACCTAAGAGAAAACATTTAGATAAGGCTTATCATATGTCAGAGAAAGCAGACCCAGAAGTCTGTAGACCTTGCCTAATGAAATTCTGGACTGCAAAGATAAAGAAATCCTTTGGGAAAAAAAGCAAAAGAACCAGGTCAAATTTAATGAGGGAAAATTAAACTTTTATTGGATTCTATCCTTACAGTGCCAAAAGATAATGATGCAGCATTTTTAAAAATATATTTTATATCCATCTAAATTATCTTTACATGTATCGGAAGACAGTTTTAAACATTCAAGAATTATATTGTTTTTATGCATTTTTGAAAAATGCCAGATTTAATCTCCACCAAACCACAGTTTCTATCCTAGTTTCATCTCCATTACTGTGATAAAAAAATGTCCTGATAAAAAGCAGCTTAGAGGGAGAAAGGGTTTATTTCAGCCACAGTTCCAGGTTATATTTCATCACAGTAGCAAAGTCAAGACAGAGAGACTTAACATCACATCCACAGTCAGGAGCAGAGAGAAATGAATGCAAGCACGCTTCTTTTTTTTTTTTTGGTCTTTTCCAGACAAGGTCTCCCTGTAGCCCCAGCTATCCTGGAACTTGCTCTGTAGACCAGGCTGGCCTTGAACTCACAGAGATCGGCCTGCCTCTGCCTCTGTCTCCCAAGTGCTAGGATTAATTCTTAACTGACTTCCATCCTCACACACAGTCCAGGACTGAATACAGGGAATAGTGCCACCCACAGTGGACAGAGTCTTTCAGTTTTAATCAGTGCAATCAACATAATTCCCACAGCCAGGCCACAGGCCAATTTGATCTAGAAAATTCCTTGCTGAGACTCTGTACAGGTAAGTTTAGGTGTAGGCAAGTTGACAATGAAAACCAAACTCAATGACTAAGGAAATGATGACCAAAAGAAGAAGAAGGAGGAGGAAGAGGAAGAGGGAGGAGGAGGAGGAGAAGGAGGAGGAGGAGGAGGAGGAGGAGGAGGAGGAGGAGGAGGAGGAGGAGAGAAGGAGGAGGAGGAGGGAGGAGGGGAGGGGAGAGGAGGGAGGGAGGGAACAAAAAACACTTGTTAGGCGCTAAATACTTTGTATATTTAAAATAAAGCAAACTTGAGATTAAAGTAAAATAACAAGGGCTGGAGAGATGGCCTAGGGTTAAGAGAGCCAACTACTCTTGCAGAGGACCCGGGATTGATCCCCAGCACCCACATGGTGGCTGAGAACTGTCTGTAACTCCAATTCCAGGAGAACTCCCGTTCCAGGGGAATCTCACCCCCTCTTCTGACCTCCGTGGCATTGCACAACACGGGTGCACAGACCTGCATGCACACAGTACATTCATACGCATAAATAAATAAATAAATAAATAAATAAATAAATAAATAAATAAGATAAAAATAAAATAAAATAAAAACAGATATAAAATGTATATGCTCTGAAAATGTAGAAAAAATTATACAGCCACAAAGGAAGTAAAAAAGGGAGGGGCTACAGGAAAATATAGAAATTACCTGTTCTAAAACAGACTCCATAAAATAAATGAGTAGTATTCACAGTTAAAAATCTAAAGTAAAATAATTAAATATACTTAATATTGTAAAGGCAAGCATTATGGAGGATATGTTGTTTACTAAAATCATGTGGTCAAGGAGACAGAAGGGCAGAAGAAACATGTTATTTTAATTTTCTTATGATAACACTCATTTATATTTTAAAGAGATAAGAAAATAAATATTAGGTAAGATTCAAATGCAAAATCAACCAGAGAAAAAGTTGAGAGTTGTCAAAAAATTATCAGTCACTTGACCTTAAATATTAAACAAAAATCTGTGTCAAAAAATCATAAGCAAAGATAAAAGAAAAAAATTAGATTCTGGGAAAAAAATCTGTAGCTATCATGGGCCAAACACACACACACACGCACACACACACACACACACAAACATAAACTCTTTTAATGATTAATTACAGGCCAACTCAATTAAAAAAATGGATCAAAGATTAGAACTAGAAGTTCGCAGAAAAAGAAATATAAATAGCTTTTTTTGTTTTTTTTTATTTTATTTATTTATGTGTATGAATGTACTGTCTGCATGTAGATTTGTGCACCCGTATCTTGCAATGCCATGGAGGTAAGAGGGTGTTGGATTCCCCTGGAACTGGAGTTCTCTTGGAACTGGAGTTCTCCTGCAACTGGAGTTACAGACGGTTCTCAGCCACCATGTGGGTTCTGGGGATCGAACTTGGTTCCTCTGCAAGAGCAGTCGGCGCTCTTAACCTCCAGGCCATCTCTCCAGCCCCACAAATAGCTTTTAACTTTGAGACGACTTACTGAGTAACTGAGGCTGCTGGTAAACTCCCTATGCAGCCCACATTGACTGGAACTTGAGTCTCCTGCCTCAGTTACCACCTTGAATGGCAGTTAAACATATTATATGCATTACCTATTTCACCATAAAATAAATACAGTTAAGGGGCTGGAGAGATGGTCTAGTGGTTAAGAGCACCGACTGCTCTTTCAGAGGACCCTGGTTCAATCCCCAGCACCCACATGGTGGCTGAGAACCGTCTTTGACTCCAGTTCCAGGGGAATCCAACACCCTCTTCTGACCTCCGTGGCATTGCACGACATGGGTGCACAAACCTACATGCAGACAGTACATTCATATACATACAAAAATAAATAAAATTTTTTAAAAATGATAAAAAAATACAATTAAAAGAACACCTAGATTTCTTGTTTCATTTATAAAAGTAGAAAAATAAGAAAAATGTTAATAACATAATATCAAACCTAACATTTATATAAAGGAAAAAGAAATAATAATAATGTAAATTAAGGAACATTTACTTTTATTTCATATATAATTATTTACTTTAAACATGTTAAAATAAGGATCAGAGAGATAGCTCAGTGGTTAATAGTACTGACTGCTCTTGCAGAGGACTCAGGTTCAGTACCCAGCACCCACATGATAGCTAACAACCATCCATAATTCCAGTTCCAGGGAATTCAACAGATTCTTCTACCTCCAGGCCCATTACATAACATGGGTGCACTTACATGCATACAGACAATACACTCATACACATAAAATAATAGAAACAATAATAAAATATTTTAAATTGGTAAAATAAATCTTAAATATCCATACCATATGCACACAAAAAGCAGATTTAACTCTGTGAGGCAATGGATGTGTTAATTACTTTGATTGTAGCAATCATTTCACAGTATATACATATACAAAGACAACACGATGTACAATGTAAATATACAGTTTTGTCAAGTATATACTTCAATAAAACTGGAAAAGAAAAATTGAGATAGGATTCACTATATAGCCCTGGCTGGCCTGGAACTTGCTATCTAGACCAGGCTAGCCATGAATTCAGAGCTCCCCCTGCCTCTGCCTCCTTAATGCTGGGGTTAAAGACATGTGCTACCATTCCCAACATCACAATTGTCTCTTTTAAGAAGTAGACCTGGAAAAGGGGCCAAGACATTAGGAAATTTATTCACTGAATAGCTTTTCATGGTTTTTTTATTGAACCATAAGATTGTATTTTCAGTTCTTCCATGCCCTAGAATATGGAAGATTCTTGAGGACATTATGATAAGTAAAATAAACCAGTCACAAAAAGACACAAATGAGGTTCGCAGAGTGGTGAGAGTCCTAGACAATAAAGGTAGAATGCTGTGACCATTAGCTAAGGGGAGAAGGTAGAGAAAAGTTGTTGTAGAGTTTCAGTTTACAAAGGTTTCTGGAAATCTGTTGCATATAATGTGAATATGCCTAGTATGACTGTTAAGTACTGTGGAGCTTCATAATATACTTTAAAATATACATATCATGGAAGATGGAGAAATAGCTCAGTGGTACCCAGCAGCCACATGGTAGCTAACAACCATCCATAACTCCAGTTCCAAGGGATTCGATGCCCTCTTCTGACATCTGTGTGCATTACATGACACAGGTGCACTTACATCCATGTAGACAATATATTCATACACATAAAATAAAGTAATAAATAACAATGTAAAACCCTTAAAATATACCTATCACTATAAATAATATCAAGGTAAATATTTGGCATAGTTTTAATTAAAATTTATAAATATATTCTAATAATGATTGTTTAAGATGACAGATTTCACGTGATATATGTGTCACATTTCTAGAAACCTGTATAGAATTGTATTTAATCACTCGGCA
Organism: Rhizomys pruinosus; assembly: GCA_009823505.1. Lineage (NCBI taxonomy): Eukaryota > Metazoa > Chordata > Mammalia > Rodentia > Spalacidae > Rhizomys > Rhizomys pruinosus. The sequence goes on from VZQC01008874.1 coordinate 463,540, forward strand.
GTTTTGAATGAAGCTAACAATTTAAATAAACAATGAACTAATACTCCTACCTTGTGTTTACATGCTAGGCTTGTACACTTAGCTACACCTTCTTCCCCTTAAGAAATCTTGCATGCAAGTGCTCATAAAAGTCAAAAACTTGAGGGCTGGAGAGATGGCCTAGCAGTTAAGAGCACCGACCGCTCTTACAGAGGACCCGGGTTCGATCCCCAGCACCCACATGGCGGCCGAGAACCGTCTGAAACTCCAATTCCAGGAGAACTCCAGTTCCAGGAGAACTCCAGTTCCAGGAGAACTCCAGTTCCAGGGGAATCCGAGACCCTCTTCTGACCTCCGCGGCATTGCACGACACGGGTGCACAGACTTGCATGCAGACAGTACATTCATACACATACAGAAATAAAAAAAAAAAGTCAAAAACTTGAAAAAAAATGTCTATCAAGCTTAGAATGGATTCATAAATTGTGGTACATTTATACAATGGAATATTATCCAATAATGACAATAAACCATCAAGTTTTAAGTAGATGAATGTTATAATTATAATATAAACTAAAAGCAACCACACCAAAAAAACATATATTCTAAGATGTCGTTTGTGTAAAGGGGCAAAAATATGGAGGCTAAATAACTCTATGGTGATGAAAGTCAGATCTCTCATTATGCTGAAGTGGTGGTGCTGTAGCTTAGTGACAGCACTTACCTAGCAAACAAAAAATCCTGGGTTTAACTGAAAAAATTCATAACCATGGTTTTCCATGATACTTCCAAATCACTAATTTTTATTTCTTGTATGGCCTACTGCTCAATCTATGAGTATTTCCCATTTTTAAGATTCCTGGTTGGTTTTTTCTGTGTTTTACAACTCTTTGTTTTTAATTGATAATTTCCTTCTCTATCACTGAAAAACACTGAATCTACATGATTTAAACCAAACATTTTGAACCCAATTTTGTTGAAATGACTTCCTGACCATGCTATTGGCACATTGGATGTTCTAGCACTAGCTTCCTTCTGTGCTTTAGAATTTATAATCATACGCTCATTTTGGTGGGGAAATCTGCACTTTTTATGTTCATTCCCTTTTTCTTTCTTGCTATACCTATCTGCTAATTCTTCTAAATCCAGCCACAGCATAGCTAAGAGCTGAACTGGATCCTGTGAACTTAGTTCAGGACTCCTCTCTCAGTGATGGTGGGATATGGGAAATCCAGGCATGTGCAAAAGGCAATTGAAAGCAATTGTGTCTGAGATTGAATCTTTATCCCTGTAAACTCCCTACACCTACAGCATTATAAAATTCCTTACCCAGGATTTTCCTCAGCTTCCTTCCTCTGACTCTTACACTAAATACTAACTTAGCCTGATTTCAACAAATTCTAAGATTTTACACCCTATTATTCTATATGAACCCAAACCCTACCTTCTCTTATTTGCTTCACACCTCAAAATTAGTAGCATCTGCTTTTAGTCCCATTCACTGGTTTGTATTTCTCCCCAAATGTTAAGCTAAAAAATCGCATATTGTTTACCAAGCAAGCCATGCATTTCTGGTTTTCTCCTTCAATATTTGTCTATAATAGATTGAATTGATTTAAATAAAATTTGTTGCATCAAAACAAACTTATTAAATGACCTCTATCAGAACTCTGTTAATAAACATTATAGAATGTAAAGAAATCCAAGAACTATGTTACTTATTAAAATAAAATAAATTTAAGGGAAGATGTAATAGATTAGGAGAAGAGTAAAGGGAAAGAATGCACAGCTGAGCAAACAACAAAATCTTCGAGAGGTTTCAAATTGGGGCTGCTTTCTTATTCATTTTCTCACCACCAAAATTAAAAAGTGGAACAAATCTATCCTAAATATTAGATCATCAAGAATAAAAGAACACATCTGTTCTTCGATATACATAGCTTTTCCTGATTCTTAAGTTGAAATAAAAATTTTCATGTGTTTATATATAAGTATTGAATATGAGTAAGGTTAATACTCAACACAGTCTAAGGAAATCCAGTGGCAGATAAGAAGAAATTTCCTTGAAATTTCTGTGCCATGTGAAGTTAGGGTGTCAAAATATTAATACAATTTAGTAAAGACAGTTCTGTCAGGATAAAAGCAGCAGGGTGCAAATCAACACCCTTCTCATGATCTTGCTCCATAGAGAAAAGATTTAAACTATCTGAGGAAGTGACGGGAATTGAAGACCTTAAGACTATCTGTACACATTTGTTTCAGGTATGTTTCTGATGCTAAAGTTAAAGACTTACCATGTTGTAATCTCTGTCTAAAATGCATCCAGTCCATGTATAAGTTGCCAAAACATTTACACTAGAACATAATAAGGCTGCCATCCTTTCAAGAAAGGTAAGCTAAGCAAAGACTCTGCTGTAGTTCCTACAGTCAAAGACAGCAGTTCCCCAACTTTCAGTCTCTGAAGCCTTTCAAATGCTTAAAGAGAAAGAGAGAGGTCCTGTTTTAATAGATTATATCATTCTGCATTCACCAAGTATGAAATACAAACTGAGAAATACTTAAAATATTTATATCAAAACAATAATACTCCCATTAAATATTAGTGTAAGTATAATTTAAGAAAATAAAAAAAGAAGAAACAAAGACAAAGAAGTTAAGAAAAGCTGGCATTGTTTTATGTTTTTCCAAACTTCTTCCATTTCTGTTGTGTGGAAAAAAACAATTGCATTCAGAAATCTGTTTGGTTTCAGTGTTTTACAGTATAACTAAAGTAAAAAAAAAAAAACTCAGTATCACACAAACATATAATTAAAAATAATAGAAAAAATGGTTTGATGGTATTTTGTCTTCACATGCTGTTTCACTAAAATGCAGTGATCCTTTTGCATGTTCAGTGGATAAGTAATCATCTGTTACTTTATGTCATGCATTTGTCACTTGAAACTGTTAACTTCCAAACATTGGTACATTTCCTTTACAATAATTTTTAAAAATTATGTTTCTTAATTCGCTACTCTTCTAACAATAAAGGCTTGATTTAATAAAGAATGATGGGAAGCTGTCAAGGTCACAAAAGGAACTAATTTTTTTCTAAATATCTAATATTCATTCAAAAGCTAAAAGCCTATCAGTGACAATAAATATTATCAGGAACAGAGCGACAAGGTTGCCTAATCAATTTTTTGGGAATATGCTTGTGAATATCTAAAACTGAAGAGCCACAGTTTTCCATTTATTCCTTAAAGGAAAAAAATGGTATTCCATGTAAATCACACATTCTTTTTCGTGTGCATGTGTGTGCACATGCACGTGCGTGTGTGTGCCTGTGTGTGTGCATGCGTGTGTGCCAAAAAAAAACTTTCGGATGTTGGTTCTGTCCTCCCACCACATAGGTTCCAGGGATCTTCCTCAAATTCTCAGGCTTGGCAGCAAGCATTTTTTCCAACTGAACCATCTCACCGGTGCCCACAACTTCATGGTTTTGATTTTCCTTTGTCTGTCTGATGACCAAAGATATTGCGCACTTTTTCATGCATTTATTGGCCATCTATATATCTTTACTGAAGAAATGTCAGCAGATCCTTCACCAAGGTTTAATTTGGGGTGTTGTTGTTGTTGTTGTTGTTGCTCTTGCTGTTGAACCAGACTTATTTATATATTCTGGATGCTGGACTCTTATCAGATACATGCTTTGCAAATATTTCTCCCATCTTGTGAGATACTTTTTAAAAATTCTTTTTTTTTTTTTTTTTTTTTGGTCTTTTCAAGACAGGGTCTCCCTGTAGCCCCAGCTGTCCTGCAACTCACTATGTAGACCAGGCTGGCCTTGAACTCACAAAGATCCACCTGCCTCTGCCTCCCAGGTGCTAGGATTAAAGGCATGCGCCACCTCGCCCGGCCCTAAACATTCTTGATATGACCTGTGATGAAAAAGAAGAAAGATATTTCACTTCAATGAAGTTCAATATATGCAATTCTTCTAGCAGTATACTTTTCCCCCCACTTTGCCAAGTATTTTATTCTTTTTTTTTTTTTGAGATATGAGAAATTTTCTTTTTTATGTTCTTTTTTATTGACATTTTGTATATTCATACATCATTTTTCAGGCCAATTTGGATACATTCCCCTCTCCCTGCCCCTCCCCCAACCCCAGTTTATGCATTCTGCCATACATGTCTTGTTAGCAGCGTACTTTTAAAGAAAATTATAATTTATTCAGTAGGAAATAAACAAAGGTGTTTGATAAAAACTAGCTAACATTATCCACACCAAAATCTATAACTGAAAATTTCTTGTTTAAGTTATGCCTAAGGATGTCCTCCTCAAACCTTCTTTCAATACTAGATGATTTGAATTTGACACTGAAAAACATTTTGCTAAAAATAATACCTAATCTTTTAATTTTTTTAAGATGCATTCTTAGGTCTAAGGCAAGAAAGAATTTACTGTGAAGCCAATTAATAGAGGACTTTTTAGATGCTCTATAAAACCTTTTTGTTTTTTTGCTAAGGACTACTCACAGCAGTTAGTGATTATTCTTTACTATCAATTCTAATGGTAAAATCTTATTTTTAGCTGAAACCCTAAACATCCAGAAGAAAAGGAATGGAACACTGACAGATTCTCTTGTGGTTACACACAGCCATATGAATAAGTACCCCCAAAAGTAAAAAGATTTGCCTTGCAAATTACTCTTAATAGAAATTAGTAATTATTCTTAATAAAAAGCTCACATAGCCTTTATGCCATCTCCCTCACTCTCCTCCTTCCTATTGCATAAGCAAATAAGATGCTCTCTCTCTCTCTCTTGACAGTGCTTATTGCGAGATGTGAACCACAGCTTGCTGGCTGCCACAATGGACTCTGATTCCCTGGAACCATCAATCGGAGCAGCCAAAGTCAGGCAGAGTGCACCAGGGGTGTCCCTGAATAAAGAAGACCTTGATAGGCCATTGCGTGAAGCTGTGAATGTGAAGCCTGGTTGGCAGCAGAGACCCCAAGAAGACATTCGAGATGCCAGAGCTGAGCTTACAGTTAAGTCATTGGCCTGTGTCTCCGAAGAGATTTTGGACTATAGACTTTTGAATAGAATTGAGACTGATAAAGACTATGGGGACTTTTAAGGTTGGGCTAAATGCATTTTGCATTTTATATGGTCAGGAGCCTATAGGGGCCAGGGAGTGGAATGTGGTGGTTGAATGAATGTCCCCCATAGGCTTTAAGTATTCAGACATTTTTTTAATTTTATTTATTTCTGTATGTGTACGAATGTACTGTCTGCATGCAAGTCTGTGCACCCGTGTCGTGCAATGCC